>JAUZND010061507.1:5050-18143 GCA_034780555.1 Coelogynopora nodosa | reverse complement strand
TTGATACAGCTTTTCCAGACATCATTTGTACCACGGTATTTGAGCCATAGATGGTTTCAAGTAAATCGGAAAGACCTGAACCAGCCATTAGTGTACCCAAACTTCCTAGAAAGCTCATCATCATGTGCAACCTTCCTAAGCGACACACAATATTCATTTCTTTGGAGCGGATTATTTCCAAAGCCTTCAGCCACAAAGGTTGATCAAAAGTGATGCATGGAGTAACGATATTCAATTTCTTTGCTTGACATTCGATAAAGATCAATGTAGAATAAATGCGCGACTCATCTGTTGATTTTAAGTCAATTATTGGCAAGAAAGTAATTTTTGACGTACTAGAATGAATTCCATCTGAAAAGAATTGCATAAATCCTGACCAACTCGGTTTTTTTCATATAAATCAGGAAACATGCTGCCAGAGTGCCAAATAGTTTCAGAAAGTGTATCTGCCGGCATTGTGAAAGGATGCTCTAGTTCTATAATAGGTTTCAACGCGACACTGCAGAGGGCTTTCATCTCTGGTATATGGTACGTGACAAGTGGAATTCCTCTTCCATCAATCACTGATGGAGATTTCTCGATTGCTTTCCGTTGTATAGCTTTCTATTTCCGCAAGTTTCCAGCACTAGCAGCAGATGGTGTGGAAACAACAATTATACCCATGTCATGAAATTGACAAAATCTATTGTATAGTACAGTTTATTCTAGGCATAGATACAATGTACATTGTTCTTAAACTATAGATACAGTTTAAATCACAAAGTAATAGATAAATACTTTATATTTAATTGTTTTATAGGTATTATTTTATTTTTATCAATTTTTGTAAATTAAAAAAAACTATGATGTAATAGTAAACGACCGTATATAATGAATGGGAAAATATAAGGTGTAACCTTTTTTCCCTTTAACTTTAAGGGGTTATGTAGAATACCGTCGAGCATGTTTCTACCAATTTTTAGCTTTGGACTAATTTGGTCTAGGTCTAAAGCTATTTCGACTATCCTGTTATCCTGTTCGTTAAAAACATATAATTATAAATAGGATAATATTACACTACCTAAAGTTTTATATAATAATAAATGACGGACAATCATTTATAGAAAAGATATTGAACTATTATTTCAAAATGTAAGAAGTAAAAATTATTTTTAAAATTAATAAGTGTGCCTAATATTACATAAGTAGAATTACCAATTATCGTTAATCGAATATGGCGGATGATATTTCATACAATTTTTTGGTGTAAAATATTAAATATTAAATATGTAATATAAAATTTATTTATTATTTAGTAAATGTTATGTATTAATCTAAAGGTGATGAAAGAAATAACTATTTGGTTATTAGTAGTCCGATTATTTCAAAATAAACATTTTTAATACATACGAGTGTAACCTTATTATTTCAAAACATTTTGTATATATTTTATAAGTATAGTCTCTCTCAAAACTTAACTAACTGTAGTAAGTCAATTTATCAGTTGTGTAATATAACAATAAATATGTATTGAATTAGAAATTAATTGTTGTATCAATATATAACTTCAAAGTAGTTAATGAAATAAAAAATTATTTATATAGTGAAGGCAATCAGCAAAGATTCCAAAAAATAGTTACATAATTGTTATATGTTCGGCTTGAATATTATATGTGCGTTACATTTTACGATGGTTTAAACTGTTTTTAATAATAAATATAAAACTGCTAATTATGGTTACCCAATGTACTTTACATTTACTAATCAGATATATTGCAAAACACATGTTTAATATATAAAATCTTAATATTGTAAAACAGGGTTTAATATATGTGTAACTTAATATTTAAATACACAGTTATATTTATTATATAAGCCATCGATTATGTTATGTGTCCACCAATAATATCTCGCAAAAAAATATATTTGTGCTAAAACTGTTTTACTTATTCTATCTACAATTAATGAACGATTTTACATAAATTTTCTACTTTTTAAGCGATTTGACGTAGGTGCAAAAACATTTAATTGTGCAAAATCGTTCTACAAATTCTTGTGCAAAAAATACGATTTGTGCAATCTGCAGTCCCCTTTTAATAAAAAATTACTGACTTCTTTGACCACTGTGTTTTCAAAGGTTTATTGTAATGTGTGTCAGGGGGTTGTAATATGTGTTTTGTGTGCGGTGATAGATAAATCAGTTAATAAATCGGTGATAGACAACTCCGTAAATAAATCGGTGATAGACAAATCAGTTAATAAATCGGTGATAGACAAATCAGTTAATAAATCGGGGATAGACAAATCAGTTAATAAATCGGTGATAGACAAATCAGTTAATAAATCGGTGATAGACAAATCAGTTAATAAATCGGTGATAGACAAATCAGTTAAAAAATCGGTGATAGACAATCAGTTAATAAATCGGTGATAGACAAATCAGTTAAAAAATCGGTGATAGACAAATCAGTTAAAAAATCGGTGATAGACAAATCAGTTCAATGTTATTTTCCAAACAAAAATCAACTGATATAACAGAAACGTGCGACTTATAGCCGTCTAAGATAAATAACGATTTTTGCCAGTAACCTTCGGACAGTCATGTTCAAAATGTTCAAGGAACTTGACAGATGAATCGGAATCCATGTATCCTGCCTTTGTGCATATCATTGTTTTGTTCCTATTGGCGTATTTACATTATCTGGTAGTTTAGTTCCTTTGAAGATAATAAATGGTGGAATCAAAGCATTTGAAAATGCCATCAAAGTAGTGAGAGACAATTCAGCAGACATTTCTGGTAACTTTTTTGTAGAGACTTTACAATTTGAGGTTGGAACAGAACTCAGTCTGGTTTTATCACAATTATAAATTAGGTTTGGCATGTTTTTGATATACAAGTGGCCGTAAATGATATCGGCATCTTTAAACAACGTTTCTATTCGCTTTGGATAGAGCGTTTGCGCACGACCTTTGGACAGACCTTCAGCTGTCCTCAAACTTATTTTTAAATTTTGCCTTTTAAAGTTTAAATATCAGTCGTAACTGGCTTTCTCGTATTGTTTCCACACATCTGGCCTTTTATTACTTAGTCTACCTCGCCTTTGCTCTTTTTTAGCATAATAATGAAATTCAATACTCCTTATTGTATCAGTTGTAAATGGAAATCTACGATCAGTAAGATAAAGTAATCGTTGTTTCATATGGTATTTATGTTTATGTGTAAAATCTGTTTGGCCGCTTGATTTTTTAATCTGTTGATTTTGTAATCTAATTTGCAATGTTGACCTTGGTACTTTAAATTCTTTAGCAGCTGTTTGTATTCTGCGACCAAATCGAATCGCCTCTAATGCCTTTGCAATGTTTTCACTATTGTCAACACGCTTTCGGACGTAATATCAAACTATCTAAAATATTAAATATAATAAAAAATATAGTAAATTTACTATCAAAGACTCAACAACTTTTATAATTATGTATACTCAGGTAATATTATCATCCTAAATAACAGGAAAATAAAATTTTATAATGTAATATTTCTTTAGATATATTTGCTAAACTCGCCCCATATTGAACGTACTATCATATAAGTAGATAAAGCATTGTATTTTATGATAAATATACATTGACTATACAAAAAACGTTACTTTAATTACTTTTAATGCTTATAATACCAAATTTTAGTATAAAATTGTCAAAACCATTTTTTTTGTAGAAAATAAAAATCACGATAATTGTGGTTTTTCTTTTGTATTCCTCTCAAGTGAACATTACTTGTCTTTATTTATTATCATTACGCTCTTTGTTTATGTTTGATATATTTTAAATAAAACATTGATATTGACGTTAAAATTGGTATAGGCCTAATTCGATTGGATTAATATATTTTTATATAATGTGTATTTATTTAATAATAAATTTAAATTGATGTTTCAATATTTTATATCAAACAGAAAAATTACAAGTATTTTTTAAGTATTAAAGTATTTTAATACAAACTCGTCCCGTGCAACACATCTAACATCGAAATGTCTTAGAATAAATCATGATTTGTTATAGTGTATAATGGTAGAATGTATTATTTTTTCACATAATTTAACAGACAGTTGATTCTAATCGTCTAAAACATTGCTGAGTAGGATTCTTCGGGTTTGTCGTCTAGCGAATTCTTGAACAAAATTTTGTTGTCCATATAAATGTTTTTGTGGTTGTATATTAAAGCCAAGAAAGTTAGTATTGACTGGCCCATGGTGGATTTGCAAGTACGTTTTCAGCAGTCGTAGAACATTTATATACTACGCTCACATTCACAACTTGTTATAGGGAATATTACTAAAATCTTCTAAATAACATGAATAATTTGGGATAAAAATAGAATTACATAACTTTCGGGCTTCGGTGATGGACGATGGTTTATCTGCTAATCTATTAGACCACATATTAAACCACAGATGAAGTTTTCCGTCAAAGGAATCTGAATAAGGAGATCACCATCAAAGTAAGAAAATAATTCCGCTTTTAGGAACTTGGACAGTACCGATACTACCAGCTGCAATCCCAAAGTTGCTCTCTAATTGCGACAAGTAAAGTGCGTATCCATTTATGACAACAGATGGTCCAATAAAGGAATAGTAATACATTTTTTGAAATAATCTTCTGTGCTATTTCTGCTTGTCTGGAGATAGCAGGTTCTTGGCTTAATAAATTAAAAAATTGATTGTTTCAGCGCATTCGTTTGCTCATTTAAATCATCGGTAGGGGTGATCATCTACATTTTATTCGATTTCCGATAATATCAGTTTTATTGCAAGGATCTGGACAAGTGTTTTGCCTACATCCAAGGAACGCTTCTGGAAGGATATACTAATATATTTGAGGTACGCCAAGTATTTCTATGAAACAATCAGTGCAATGATATATTGAAAATCTGTGACTGTTTTGGAGAGTGATGATGCACTGGTAGCCCCAGGACTCCGTGTGTTTTTCGGGGTAATGAATATATTTTCAGTGTTGTTACAATTTCCTGTATAGCATATCACAAAATTTCTGCAGAGTATTATGACGTTCATCATGTCTGTCATAATCACTTATCTTTCATCTTAACAATATCTTTCAATTGCTTAGTACTCAGTGCACGTTTTTTTGTAAACGAAAATAAAAAAGTTGCAATCTCATCGGTATCAGTTAGAATGTTTCGAAAGTATGGTATGGAAGAAGACTGCACTATGTTAAATGTACCAAAATGGAAGAGCTTATATTATCATCCTTTACACCTCCGATCATATTGAGCATGACAAGTTCACGAAATACGAAGATGACACAAGTCTCTTCGATAAGCTTTCCTCAGATCTGAAATAGAATCTCCATATTCAGGATTTTCTGCACGCTGTAAAAGCTTAATTAAAAATAAATAAATATACTCTTAATTAGACCATTATCCCAAATTTGAAAAATTGTACCATGTCCTACAAGTGTTAATCTAATCTTTCCAAGTTTTTTAATTCTATATTATACTTTGTGGTATGATACATTTGTAAATTTATATAAAGATTTGAAATAGTTAAAAAATATTTCATCTACGATATGATATACATAATATTATAATAATAATAGTAAGATATATAATAAATAGTATTTTAATATTTATATAAATACAATAAAATAGGATGAAAAAAATTAAAAAATTAAAGGCAACAATAATTAAAAAAAATTATATTAATATTACATAACAATTAAACATTAATTAAACAATTTACTCGCGCAAGGTACCAAAATAAAACAATTAAATATATATATATATATATACATTTTATATTCATTGTTTTATAAAAAATATTTTTTTAAGTATTACGCAATTTGTGTGTTATTATAAATGACAATTTTATTTAAATTAGTTTTTTTTAATCTTTTTATTTATAACGATTTATTTTGATCAATTTTTATAATAGATACATGCTTTATATGATAATTATTGTCTGAGACATTAAAGAGAAATTGTTTGATAAGCAACTCTTCGATCTGGATCCGCTGAAAGGACAACACTTGGTCTTATTGGAATATAGTGAATAAACGATAATTGTCGTGATCCTCGCCACAAACTGTCAGCTATCTGGGTAATTGTCTTGTGTGAAGCAAAACAAATATGATTAGTGTAAAATTTTCGATACAAACAGATATATACTATGGATTCTTGAAACAATCAGAGGCCTGGTTTAACCATTACGAATTTAAAAGATCCATTACAACCAATGCGTAAATCGGCATAAGTAGTATAAAAGGTGTACCCCCCACAAATGTAAAATGGTTTTGAATTTTCGCACCAAATTTAATTATTTTTTGGTTGCTATGGCTTCCTTTTGTGGTTTCTAATTAATTCAAGGTCACATAATTCGATTTTGCTAATTATAAATTTGTCAGAGGTACTCTATTGGTAGTAATCGATCATTTAAGTACAATTATTGATTTTTCTAATAATATGCATTACGGTCATATATATTCGATCAGGGTGATTTCAAAGGAGATTCTGACTAAGTCAAGGTCGCTGAGTATGAATTTGTTAATTAGAAATTGAACAGGTACAGTAATAGTAGTAATCGATAATTCAATTACAACTATTGATTTTTATGAATACTTTGCATTGTAGCCATATAATGTCATATCCGGGTGGTTTCAATGGGGATTGATTTTTCTCAGTATGACGAGTTGCATGGCAGATTATCTGTTCATGTCGACTAATTCAAGGACGGAAATGATTTTAAATATAATACTAGTATGAAATCGCTATACGTAGATACTATAAGTCTACTAAAACAGTTTAATACCCTAAATTTTAAAGTTTAATATTCTAAAATTCCTAAACTCCTATTGTTTAATATCCTAAAATCGCTAAACTCCTAAAATTTAATGCCATAAACTCCTAAACCTCTAAACTCCTAAATTCCTAACCTCCTAAATCTTTAAACTCCTAAGTCCCTAAACTTATAAATTCCTAATTTCTTAAATCCTTAAATTCTAAAAACCATAAATTCTTATATCCCTAAAATCCTAAGTCACCAAAACTCCTAAATCACTAAACTCTTAAATCCCCAAAAAACTCCTAAATCCCCAAAAAACTCCTAAATCCTTTAACTCTTAAAGTCCTAAACTCTTAAATTTATAAACTTATAAATCCCTAAACTCCAAAATTCCTAAACCCCCAAATCCATAAACTCTTAAATCCTAAATCCCTAAACTCCTAAATCTCTAAACTCCTAAATTCCAAAAATATGAAATCCCTAAAGTCCTAAATCCCTAAACTCCTACATTCATAAACTCATAAATCCCTAAACTCCTAAATATATGAACACCTAAATCTATAAACTCCTAAAATCCCTAATCAAATAAATGCCTAAACTTATAATTCCTTAAACTCATAAATCCTTGAACTCCTAAATCTATAAACTCATAAAATCTCTAAATTCCGAAAATATATACCCTTAATTAAAACCATTGAAGCACACTTTATGAATGAGATAGAATGTCATTTATTTTTATTATTTCAAAAGTAACAAAGTATAAAAGAAAAAAATTAGGGTATAACAAAAATGTCGGTGTCCCTGCTCATCATTAGTTTCATCTTCATCGCTTGGGGTATCAGTAATGTTGATATAGTCTTCTCCAACTTGACCAGCCCATGCCCACTTTTTGTAAATTAGTTCCAATAGTTTATATTTGGTACACCTGTACAAAAATGACAAGTGATGATGAATCCTTTGTTTCACAAGCTTTTCAATCTCTTTCAGTGTACACAAGAATGCTCCATCTTCCCCAATATATGTCCAACGAGGAAGGAATTAGACGGACTGGAACTCTTATCAATGTCATAGAAGAGCATTTTATTTTGACAATCGACATGTTTCTTATTATCAACGTCATAATCAATAATCAATATGTTGGAGGAGGACCTTCCTTCCTTTTCAGACTCCTCCCTCTCCTCTTCCTTTTCAGACTCCTTCCCCTTCTCTTCCCTTTCAGACTTTTCCCTCTCCACATACTGATACTTGTATTGGCGTTTCATGTTATTTGTAGCTGAATTTTCCTCCTTCTCATCCTCCTCTCCATCGCTCTCAATTAAATGCTTATTGCGATTAACAAATTCTGATGGATCCATACTATTGAAATTAATAGATAAAATGTATAGAATACTGTATTATGTTTTTAGACTTATGCCTATAAACAATAATATTATTCTAGCCTCAATATATGTACATGAACACACAGTAAAAACAAATATGGATATCCAACTCTAGTATAATTTTAATACGCAATAAGTTTATATAATTTTTAAATACAAATGTTGTGACAACGGTAAGTACATGACAATGGTGTATAATGTCAGAAGATTTTCACATGTACGTGTATTTTTAAAGGAATAATCCTGTTTAATGTGTTAGTAGAATTTTAATACATTATAAGATGATATAATTTTTAAATATAAATGTTGATAGATAACTAAACAAATACATTATAATATAGTGAGTAAGTGCGATTCGTGTTCATTCCTATCGATTGAAAAATAAATTCTGTCTACATGTAAAAATACATACATTTTCATATCTTTTATTAAAAAGAAATACCGTCTTTTATTTTTAAAATACTACATTTTATTGAGAATTTATACAGAATGATACACTTTTGCAATAAAAATACATACCCTTTCTTCAAAACTATATTCTATATATTTATCAAAAACTATAATCTTTTAAACTATTAAAGAGGGTTATTATGAAGCATTGCTAGATATAATTACTATTCTAATAAGACCACTAACAATTCTATCTACATCTTTTATCTAATTTGAAACTGACTAGCATGTTTCTAATTAAGTATACTGTAAGTATTTCCAGTAAGTAATTCCATATTTCGGAATTATAAAATAGTATTTATTTCGACGCCTTACGCAAGTATAACAACTACGTTAAATAATTTAGTCGGAAATGTCATTTTTTATAAAATAATTATAATATTTGTATTCAATTTTCATTGAATAATAATGTTCAAGTCTATAAAAATTGAAATTATGTAAAAATTGTTATTCTGTCAAAATTCAAATGTTTTCAGTTTTAAGCTGAGAAGTGATACGTTGCGGGAAAGAAATCTATAAAGAATACAGTTGTTTACATTACACTTCATAAGTACTTAATATAATATTGTACATTATGGTTAAGGACAGCATTGCAAAAAGCTACACCTATTGCGGTTATTGTACCTTTTTTTCTTATGGGCCCCAAGGTGGTCACTTCAACCGCCATCGGGGTTACCGATATTATATATGTCCCATGGAAGAATGTAGCGATCCACTAACAAAATTTTTTGCTTTTTCGTCGCAGAAAGCGTTAAATATAAATCACAAAAAGTGTGTTGGCAGAAAAATTCACAATCACAAATCAACAGCTCATGCATCTATTATTGCTACGATAGCAAATGGGATAATTGGATATCCACTAGGCCCCTCACTTCCTCTAATTTCCAAACAAGCTTTATCTCCTCTTGCCGTTGCTTCTTCACCACTTCCGGAACTTTCAGACAGTGATTTATCAGATATTTCACTCTTTATGAATATTCTGAATAAACTTGTGTAACACTTTGTTTTATTTTTATAAGTTTTTTATGTATTTATTTTCTATGATTGATGTTTATCCGCCTCATTCCGCTCCCACAAATGTATTTTATTGTACACACCTTTATAGATTACCCGCCTCCCAGTCCACGTATATAAATACAACATAGTTATTGTATACATTATTAACATAATAAAATACTTTGTGTTCACAATTATTATAATTTTTATTTATTATAAAAAATAATTGTTCAGGCATTTTGGATAGAATCGTAATGGTCATATTAAAATAGTAATTATGTGCAGAATATTGAGGAGGCAACCAAAAATTAGTCAGATTTTTATCTCTCTCTTCTTTATGTGCGTCTATGGTAATCATTCCGCCACTTCCTACATAGATAATTAAAAAACATCGCAAATTTATAAAAGATAAAATATATTCCTGACAAACGGTTTTATTAATTTAACACAAAGAAATGTTTTAGTAATCTGAAAGTGTAAGACATCAAATATAGATATAGAGATATTCTAGTATCACATCTACCCGAACATGAAATCCAATCTATGGGAATTGCATCATAGTCCCTAAAATACGGTAAACATTTGTCTGAGATTTACATGTTTTAAGGTATATGATAACGGATATAGTCACAAAAATACGTGGTATATATTATGAAATCAACAAGCTTTATAATTCAATATATTTTATAGTCTTTGTTATGGGTTGACTGATTGGGAGATAGACTCGTTATGGGGCTTCCTCCGGGAGGATACATGATCGTACATGTAAGGTTGTCTAAGGTTGTCTAAGGTTGTCTGATGTAGATGTAGAACAATATACTGACTGTTGAACGATCAGATACGATTTTCATTTCCACCGCTATACACATTTTGAGTTAACATTTTAATAGTAGGTCCTATAGGGGAGTTGATCAGCGATACGTGTAATAAATTTTTAACCACCTTTGAATTTTCCGTTTCATTCATCAAGTCATCAAAAATATAATGAGATCATAAGGTTGAACCCTATTAAGTGAATCAGGCAGGCTGCTATATATTTCATTTCTTGTAATTTAAAAGGTGGACGATAATTAGAGCCAGTGAACCAGTGAATGTTTTTCGGTGATATGTCGAATATTACATTTCTAAGGTTAATCAATTTCTCAAAGAATGTAGTTTTTCCTAATTGACTGGGTCCAGCAATAAGCATAACTATTAATCATAATATTCAGTGACACCCATATTCGATGATTTCGGATAGGAATGATTAGGCAAGGATAATAGTTTATGTTATAGGATTGTATATTATAGCTTTATGGTTTTTCCCTTTCATGCGTATATTCAATTCAACTTTTCTTTTAAAGCTTATATTATAAGACAGATAGGTAAACAATGAGACGCTATATCAATTGAATGCGTATAATTTTCATGTCTCATAAGATTTCATGTATGGTTTATGGTTTATAACAATAGCGCCAGTTCACCATTTTTCATATAAATATCTAGGCTATGTAATATTAGGTAGGGCCTACGTGGTGTATTTTCAAATAAGTGCAATGTCTTTTGAGGGAATTAAGCTGTCGAAAAATATACACTTGATAAATAAACTATACAGGCTATATGTGTTACAATTAACATACCTTTTAAAATAAAATATACTGTTTTATTGCAAAATTATTATATTTTTTGAAGTTATTGTGATAGAGACACTACATGTTATGTTATCACGTACTCATTTTCATTATTTTCAAAATATTCTGTCAGACGGTCGGATCTTCTCACCTGCTCTCCCCCACAATGCTGTCAACATGTGTTAATCAAGTTTTCCGCGGTCGATTGCAGCTACCTGCTACTAGAGATTTATCTACAATGATTCAGCCAATAAACATCCGGACATCTGTACTCACTATTATATGCGAAAACCACACATGCATAGTGTAAAATGTTACAAAAAATGGACCGTTTTGATTTTTTCGACGGGAAAATTCCGTGTTATGAACTCTTATGTTTATTTGGATATAATTGTAACATTTCTTTTACGCTATATTCCCTCTGAAACATCCATTATCGAGTCACTTGTGCTACAAACTGAAACTTTTACCTTTGATTTAGGAAGAAACACAAATCTCTATCTTTTTAATCAATCGAAACAATTCAATTTTTCTATGCAGTACTAGCCTGAACTATTTAATGCTATGCAAATATTCGAGTGGAAACCTGTGCATGTAAACGTATTTTATTCAAGGAAAGTTGTCGTGAAGGGTGCGACATCTTGCTTTTATTTGGAAACTATTTATACTTATTTACATAATTTGTTTCCTCATTTATCTGCTTTTACATTCTCTTTGTAAATAATTCCCAGACTAACATTTATTGTAAACGTTTACCATTTAGTTTTATATGTACCCTATTAACTTGTTATACAAAACGAGCTTAATCAACTAAAACATATTTTTGACTTTTCACTCTCTCAATAAACGGAGGCGGCTTTTTTCAATTTAAATAAACCAATTAATGGGAAAATATTTGCTGTTAGGAAAGATTTAAAGGAATTCTTTTTAGAAAAATAATTTAGCATAAAATTTGCATTACATTTAAATAAATCCACATCTCTCTTAAAATTACAAAATATATATTTCATTACATATACAATTGAATTTATTCTCTAAATAAAACACATAAAGGAACATTGAAAGAGTACACGTATGTAGAGATTGCAGATTTTATAAAATATATAGCAACATAGAAAGAGTACACACGGAGTGATTGCAGATTTTATAAAATATATAGCAACATAGAAAGAGTACACATGGTGAGATTGTAAACATTTCTAAAATATGACAACATGAATTTTCTACTCTTTAAAGTCTTTACTGAAAATATCTACAATACATTTAGTTACGTACTCCATAGGAGTGGATATCTTCTTCACTTTGCGTGTTGCCGCCTTCTTCTTCTTGGGGTTTCCTTTAACACATAAATAATAGCATTCTGACGTTGCAGTGTAGGCTTCTATCTCTTATGAAATGCCCCCAATGGTAGTATTGCTTCCCCCGATTTTGGTGGCGTTGAAGAGATCCTTGTTGACGATTTAAAAAAAGATGGTGGTGGAGTTGCTAGCATTGTTTGCATAAAATTTATTGAGGCGTCATCACTAGGGATTGGCTTGACCATGAGGCATGTACGAGGTAATTGTGATCCATTCATTACTTCCATGGGTTCATGTCGGAGTTGGATGACACGGAAATCAAGACTTGCAACATAACCAGAGTCCCTATGTTGCCCGAAATATACTCCATTGCATTTGAGCAAGAACTGATATCGGCCGGGTCCAAACTCTGCCATATTGCTAATCGAACTGTTTCAGTTAAAAACAAAAATGTTGGGTGGGATTTTATAGTAAAGTTTATCTAGTGCAGTAATGTTTATCTAGTGCAGTAAAGTTTATCTAGTGCAGTAAAGTTTATCTAGTGCAGTAAAGTTTATCTAGTGCAGTAAAGTTTATCTAGTGCAGTAAAG
>JAUZND010061496.1:0-18143 GCA_034780555.1 Coelogynopora nodosa | reverse complement strand
ACAGTCGCTACAATCGATACAGTCGCTACAATCGATACAGTCGCTACAATCGATACAGTCGCTACAATCGATACAGTTGCTAAAATCGATAAAGTCGCTACAATCGATACTGTCGCTACAATTGATACAGTCGCTACAATCGATACAGTCGCTACAATCGATACAGTCGCTACAATTTACACAGTCTATACAATCGATACAATCGATACAGTCGCTACAATCGATACAGTCGCTACAATCGATACAATCGCTACAATCGATACAGTCGTTACAATCGATACAGTCGCTACAATCGATACAGTCGCTAAAATAGTTAAAGTCGCTACAATCGATACAGTCGCTACAATCGATACAGTCGCTACATTTTACTCAGTCGATACAATCGAAACAGTCGCTACAATTTACACAGTCGATACAATCGATACAGTCGCTATAGTTGATTCAATGGATACAGTCGATACAATCGATACAGTCGATACAATCGATACAGTCGATGCAGTCGATACAGTCGCTACAATCGATACAGTTTATACAATCGGTACAGTCGCTACAATCGATACAATCGCTACATGACAATCGATACAGTCGTTACAATCGATACAGTCGCTACAATCGATACAGTCGCTACAATCGATACAATAGCTTAAATCGATAAAGTCGCTACAATCGATACAGTCGGTATAATCGATACAGTTGCTATAATCGATACAGTCGCTATAATCGATACAGTCGCTACAATCGATACAGTCGCTACAATTTACACTGTCTATACAATCGATACAGTCGCTATAGTTGATTCAATCGATACAGTCGCTACAGTTTATACAATCGCTACAGTTTATACAATCGATACAGTCGCTACAATCGATACAGTCGCTACAGTCGGTACAGTCGCTACAATCAATACAATCGATACAGACGATACAGTCGATACAGTCGCTACAATCGATACAGTCGCTATAGTCGCTACAATCGATACAGTCGCTACAATTTATGAAGTCAATATTGTCGATACAATCGATACAGTAGCTACAGTTTATGAAGTCAATACAATCGATACAATCGATACAGTCGCTACAGTTTATGAAGTCAATACAATCAATACAATCGATACAGTCGCTACAGTTTATGAAGTCAATACAATCGATACAATTTCTACAGTTGATACGGTTTGAATATTAATGATTTCACTTGTCAAATTATAACTTCTGTAATTTTTAAATGAATGTTTTATTTTATATTACATTCTACCTTATATGTTATTATATAGATATCGTTTGTGTTACTTTATCGCGGTTATATTAAGTTAACAAGTTTTTTGTAAATATAATTACGTAACAAAATAGCAGGTATTAATCATATTTAATTATAGTTAGTGCAAACGTATTTTCGATATGTTTTTTTATTTTGCCCCTCAAATTTGATGATAAGTTTCGTTAAAGGTTCCAAGATGAACTATTCCATGACGTAATATATAATGCATATTTAAATAAAGGATGTTGTCCATAATATGAAGTAGCATAGCAAAAGGTACTAGCAAAACGTAATTATATTTTGTAACAGTATATGGAACTCATCTAAACAATACAATTAATTACCCAAATTTAAATTAATTTTAAATATATTCGATGAGCTGTAAAAGGTGACCACTGCATAATTAAAGATATTATTATCGCTTTTATTAATTATCTCAATAACACATATTACATGTCACATTTTAAGATACTCCAATATTATGATAACGATCAAATTAAATTTTCTTGAAATGATATAATCTAATATAAAAATTGAGTTATGTATGATAAGTTAGTTTTCAGCTTTGCTGCTCGGCAGAGTTTTTTCGCAATGTTGATGGCTTTTCACGAGTAAATGAAATGTATTACAAACAGTAGCCTATATATGTTTTTTAATCAGGTGCGTAGCCAGGGAGGTTAACGGTGAACATCAAAATCTGTCGAAAATTTAACATAACATTTTCGGAAATTTGGAGTGTTATTAATGCACAACAATTATTAAGCTTTCAGAAAATAATTGCCTGACCCCCTACGTTATAAAATCCTTGCTACGCGCCTGTTTTAATGATAATAATTTATAAGCTGAATTGATTGTTGAATCAACGTAATTTTTAAATTGATGTGTTATAAAATAAATGTAAAATATTAAAAAATAATACTTTATTTTCATATTTTCTTAAATTAATCTTGAAAATGATAGTTGTGTAAGCATTTATGCAAAAAGTGCGTCTGATTACAAAATAAATTGATTTGTGTTTGTGAAATAAACATTGAACATATTTTTAGTCACTATTATTTTTTAGAATATATGAATAGTTTTAACTCGAAACTGCTTTTTTAAAGTAATTTATCTGTTTTTTTCATAACCATATAAGTTAGAATCTGTACAAAAATCAATCAAACTAATTTTATGTATTTTTTATTCTAAAAAGTGTTCCGCAATTCCCTGGTAATTCTTAATTAGACCGAGTAAAAACACTTTGATTTTAAGTAAAGATAATCCTGATCACGTCGTTGACTGAGTTATTAGAGTTTAGTGAGTTGAAAGGCTTAATACATAGCCAGTCTGTCCAATTCATATAAAATCTGGTTACCCCTCCTTCTGGAGGTTCACTTCAATTGAACGACCTTTGGTTACATCCGATTGATTCATTCAAGTTGGCTGTATTTTCACTGTTTCTCCGACCGTACTTCTCTACAAGACAACGATTTTGATTGTAATGCAAATCATTGAGCGTAGTGGGCTCCCATGGGTTGCAAGTGAGATTGCCCTGCCCCAACTTATGTAATTCTATAGAATTAGAACAGGATGACGCGTCGTCAGCAGCAGCTACCCGGGGAGTTGTTGAGCAAGTCAGACTAGAAGGATGAAGTGTGGCGATTTTCTAAAACTGCAGGAAGCTGTGAGCTTTTTAACAGAAGATGCGTAAAATGCGTTCTTTTTATAACACACAATATTATAAGGCACTGCAGCAGTCTGCTTTTCTCTGTCTGCTATTTTTATATTTAACAATCTGCCAATTCAATCGTTGTGAAAGGATTTTCCTTTTAACCTGCTAGTTTGATGAACGGACGCTTTGAGGTATTTTATTACAGTATTGTGTATATAAGAGGAACTAATGCTAACAGATAAAATTAAGTCATTTTTATTCATACTATATTGATTTTTCCTCGAAAACGTTTAAGAATTATTCCTAATTTTGTATTTGTAGCTTGGCCATATTGTCAAAACTGCTATGAATTTTATAAACTATATTATAAACTAAACTATTATAAATATTTATAGCAGTTTTGACAGTTAGTCAGCACAGTCAGGCATATGTAACGATTGACAATTATATAGAGAACCATGACGTATATCAAAATATTTAAATTATTATATTTTATAAATTGTTTTGCAATTATTGCAAAAATATATAATTAATATTGGTGATATATATAAACTATTCTCCAATCTTTTATATAAAACATATTTCTGATACTATACCATGTTAAAGTTTATATTTATTAGTCTTTATTGTTGAATTAAATTACGAGTATACGTATAGGCTCGCAGCTAAGCTAAGGCAGACGAGGCGTTTGTCCCACCAATAATTTTAACCGGAGTTGATGGTTATCTGCTGCAAAACAAACCTATGTACTAAACTTCTTTTTTTTTGTAAATAATCTTTAAAAAATGAGGTTAAATTATATATGAGGTTAAAAGGGAGTTTCAAAATATTGCTCAGTAAAATGATTCAAATAGTGCATTTGAAAACATATAGAAAATTACCCCATGGCCATTAATGTACGTAAAAAGATAATTTTATTCTTACACAAAAATTAATTGAAATATTTGAATAATATTGTGCATATGTGAAACAATATATATTGTATAAAGATGTCAGAAAATTTCAACCAATTCTTTGAAGTAATTCTATATTTTCTTAGAGTACTTGGAACTTTACTACCCTATAGCCTTTAAAGGGTTAAAAGATCTAAAACGTTAAAAAATGTTGGACTAATATATATATATTGTAATTGGTTGAACAGTACAAAAAAACAACATTTAAAAATTTTAAATGGTATAGGCAGGCCAAGTTAAAATTAATTATTTTACAATTATAAAATTGACATTAATAATAATTTAAAGGTAAATTTAACCATTTATGTTACATATTAATAACAATTATAATATGTTACATAATATTATTTAACCTGTTATGTTTTGGTCTCTAATATTTTAGTTATAATTATTGTTTGTATTTCGGTTTATTGTCCATATTTGTTTTAGTTTAAATTTGTTGGTTGTATATTTGTCGCGAAAAGTGCAATATAATACTCCATAAGTAACCATATAATTTATATCCATTTAATTATAATTTTTATTGGTTAAAGTCTATGACAGTATGAGTTCATAAAGTCCCTGATTCGTGCTCAGATGGTATATTAAGTGGTACAAACTGGAGTACAAATACAGAGGGTTTGGTATCGATTCCCTAGTTGAGGGTATTTATTTATATTGTCAATGTATTTATTTTATTTTATTTTATCTTTTCTTTTTTATTTTCGAAATCAAAATATTTAGTATATCGTTTATTATTGAAGACAAGATACATGATTGGATAAATTAAAAATTTGTTTGCAATACATATGTAATATAAACAGATACCATATCTTATTTTTTATCGTTATAATATTATATTGCAATAATAATCTGTGGAATTTTCGAGAATTGCTTCAAACTAAATAACCTACCTATTCTTAATTTTTTTTTATTTAAACAAGCAGCTACTCAGGGATATAGGAATTTGGTACATAAATTTGCAGTTCATATGGCCGGGTTATATCGAGTTTCTCTTTTGACTATCACTATGTATCAAACAACATTTATTTAAAGTGGAGTGACTGGAGAGGTTTTATGTTTATTCATTCACTTTTATACAATCATACAACAAATAAATTGTAGAAAAAAATACATTGATTTGTTGATTATTATGTTGAATCATGGACTACACCATTTTAATATTTTGATTTTAATTGACTATAAATAAATATACTAGCTAAGAATAAACCGATATAACATTTAAATATTAGTCTTCAGGGAGAATTTTGGAAAAATTTAAACAGTTAGTTGAATTTTAATTAAACCAATGAGTTAAATCAAAACGATGCAAGCATAAATGATTTCCGAATTTAAAAATGGTTATATAGCTTTACGATTTTGACAAAAGTTTAAGTTTTTTAAGTCTATATTTTATTAAGTCACTCTTAACTAATTTATGTTGATCTTTACCTTTACAAAAAAGTCGATGTGACTCAATTAAATATTCTTCATTTTAAATACCGTCAAGTATATATTAACGATTTTCATGATAATTAAAAACGACGAAGAACTATATTAACATTTAGTTATTTCATATATAACTAATATAATAAACTCGCATTGTGTTATTTAGACTTTAACATTGGATATTAAAGACAATTCGTGAATTCGTGAAAATTGATTTTTGAACCACATATAATTTAAAAAGAATTAATAATACACTAAAATAATAAACCTGTTAATATTGAATCAAAATAGCGTTAACAATTGTCGACAGCAAAATTTAACTAAACAGTTTAGATAAAATAATATAAAAGATACGTTATTGTTATGTTTTCTAAGCATAAATTTAGTTAATTATCTAGTGAAAGGGTATATTATGGTACATGATAAATATTAATATGCCAATTTAATAAGACATTGTTTATTGACTATATTATTCATTAACAATTTATTCAACCGCAATGACAACTTTCGGTCTACTTATTTCGAACGACAATTATACCTATATAGATAGAAATGATTACAATGAAAAAACTCACGAAATTTATTGGTGCAATCGATTAAAATTTTGTGCAGTATTTATTAATTTCGACTTTGCGAGTTTAACACAAAAACGACAATGTTTTATAATCATACTAATACTGAAAAATATTTAACTTTTTATTTTTTTTTGTAAAAAATAAAAATTGGGAAATTTTTTCACGAAAAGTAACTTTAAAGAATTTATGCACTTAAAGCAAATATTGGCTGTTTCTTCTCTTTCAGATCCTTATGTTAAGCTGTCGCTCATGATGAACGGAAAACGACTCAAGAAGAAGAAGACAACCATAAAGAAGTGCACTCTCAACCCCTACTACAACGAGTCCTTCTCCTTTGAGATTCCCTTTGAGCAAATTCAGGTTAGTCTCTTCACTATAGTACTGAGCTAAATATAAGGTATTTTGGAATAACAAGAAGTATCTATATATATATATATAGTCAAGTCATATGATTGTGTTGTTTAGTTAAGAAAATTATTTTTAAAGTTAACCAATATAATAGCACTTTTAGAGTGATTAATTTGAAATCTTATCATAATGCTTCCATAAATGTGTCTAGCATAAAAGGCGCGTAGGGTGAGCTTTCAAAGAAGGGGTCGAATATTCTTAAGAAAGGAATCCTGTGATGCTCAATATCCTGCACCTCATGGCTAGGAAAAATTTCGTTTTTGAGGCTTAGAATGCAGAAGAGAGCATCTCAGGAATAATGATTTAACTTTGTTCAGAGGGGCGACAAATACTCGTCGCCCCTGGTACTATGATATCTCGAGTAATTTCATTCTAAAAAATCCTAGCATCAGTAAGTGAGCACTAGTGAGTTTGTGTAGATTGTTTGCAAGGATGACTGAGAGGAAAAAAGCACGTAGGTATGAAGTATTCCTACAGCCTCATAACGTTTATTTAAGGTGCTAAAATATAATGCTTTACAAATAAAGCTTTACATTACACGCCTACTAATTGGAAAGATAATTTTATTTTTATTTTTATAAAAAAAAACTTTCTGAACAACTGATGATCTTGTAAAATGTTATCATTTTAAATATATAATCAATTAATTTTTTTTCTATAAATTGATGAACTATTTAATTTGAGTTTTTCAAATATCTGCTTTTTCCAAAAAATTAACTTTTTGCTCTATAGATTATCAAACAATTGTGTGTCATTTTTACAACTCCCCCTTCCAGGTTATTTTCCTGCAGTTAACAGATCATAATTTTCTTATTGGAAAACACTATACATTAATTTTTTTTACTACTCGGATTTAATAAAAATGATTAAGAAATATCCACGAATTACGTTTTAAATTTTTATTTTAAACGCTTTTAATAACTTGACTCAACTTCTTTTTTTTTAGAGCAATCTCCATTTTTATTTTAAATGCAGTGAAAGTCATTCAATTCGTATTTGTTTTTTAAGCACATATATTCAAACTGTTTGAACGGGGTTGTAAAAGAAAACAATCCAAGTGTTTTATCTTAATTATACCAATCCTGGGAGACAAGGTTAGTCAGTGGTTATCGCTTGTTTCGTCTTCAGCTTTAATTTAGTCTGCAGTCAATCTGGCAATTTTTATATAACTTAATGACATCATAAAAAAACTAATCGATTGAATCATTTTTATGCACTTATTGATATTATAGTTTGCTTCATTTGGTTTCATGTTGTTTAATAATAATAATAAATAATTAAATAATCCCGAAGGCCAATAGTAATTTGTGAATAAAGCACAATATTTCCAGACGATTATTTTTAATAAATTTAATATTATTTAATTTAATTTATTTTAATATTAATATAATTTTTTTAATTGCAGTAGTGATGATATTTGTGTCATACTACTTTTAGTAGACAATCAATATTACAGTAATATTTATTTTAAAAATTCTCTTTATTTCTATATCCCTTGAAATTAATATTTATTTATTGAACAGACGGTAGTCTTTAATTTTAAAAGTTTTTTTATATTAGTCAATAAGAAAAATATTGCAGCATTCTGCCCTGTCAAAAATAATACAACCTCATTTATTAATGAATATGTATTACTTATTTTCTATAATAATTTATTCTAACAACAATGATGTGATATTTTTGAAAATGAAATTTTAGAGTTGCTCGTTTCATTAATTTATAAAAAATACAAATGTTCGTATTATAAATTCTAGTTAATTAATTTATTTTATCTAATTAAAGGTTCGTTATATCACGACTAGTCAACGGATACCGTTAATATCACAAGCGCGTGACGAGTGTAAAGACATTTCGAAAAAAATAATTAAAAAAGACCAGAAATAAAATCGTATTCTGATGTAATCTTTAAATGATTGTATAACTTTATTACTGCATTGAGTATTTTTTAATTTAAAATTTAATTTTTATAACTTAATTATTCAATGCCTGATTTAATTAAACTCATTTAGATATGTTTTTTTATAGTAATATTTATTTAGATGCAAAATTTTAAAATATTTTAAAATGTTGATTATATTGCTAAATCCATTTATTGAATTCCTTTTGTTTGTTTATTTCATTCATATACATTTAATACAGTGAATTATTATTTTCATTTAGTCATTTCAAATAAAAAGTAGTGAATAAAATTATATTATTTAACTAAACGTTTAAAAAAGAAAATAGCTCGATAGAATTTAGTACTGTCATTAATTATTAGATATAAATTTGATTCTGTGCCAATCTGTATGACTGTACTCGCTATCAGGAAACTACAAAATGAAGGCCACTTTACAGAACATTTTAAATCGGTTGATGGGACACCCTTATCAAATATAATAATATTAATAAGCGTATTAATATAAGCGTATAATATAAGCGTATATAAGCGTATTAATAATCGTAAGTGTGCTATTTACGATTTAAATAGTAAGTTTTTTGATGTTGAGTATATCGCCTTTCTATATTAAAAACACAGTAATATTAGACTTTTCGTTTAATCTTTGTCAGTAAAACTGAATAAAACATCAGTATAGAGTACTAATATTGCATCATATTATAGGTATCGCTCCGCAGTACAAAGTTAAGCTAACAGACTAAGTATAAATTAATAATTACAAGTAGGTAGGCTACATCAACCATTTTTAAGAACTTTATAAAATTCTGTTATTTTGTTTATTTTAACTTTCTGAACGTTTAACGCCATTTAAATTACTCTCGTTTGTATATATTCTTCGCTACTTTTTTTATAACCAACCACAAAATTAAATTAAATTTTTGCCAGATTTAAGTCACGCCCGTATTATATGCAAGTGTTGTACAAAATACTCAGACATTTTTAATTATTGTTTTGTATGCAGAAAGTAAACGTGATGGTCACCGTTGTGGATTATGATCGAATTGGAACATCAGAAGCTATCGGTGGCATCACACTTGGTTGCACTGCTACCGGGGCCGAGCTTCGCCATTGGTCAGATATGCTGGCCAATCCCAGGCGTCCGATTGCTCAGTGGCATACACTACAGGAAATGCCGGAAAAATAAGCAAATAATGTCTATGGAGACACTCACAGATAATATTTAGAGGAATGTTATTCGGAAAAGAAACTCTTTTATCTTCACTGTTTCTAGCATGTGTAAATGTTAAGTGTGTTAATTCTATTTATTTCCTTATTCAATGTTACTGAAAAGGGTGGTTATACTGAACTTTGTAACGTTAATTGATAAAATAATCACATTTTACTCAATCGTTCTCCATTCCTCAACATATATTACATTAGACGAAATAGGTGATACTTAACAATATACATATTATATACATAACATATTATACTGTATTTTTGATCTGTTATATGTACAATCGATTTCATTTGTGATGTCATTTCCTTTTGACAGCCCATCCTAATTCATTTTCATACATTATTTATAATGAATTTAATTAAATACGTAACTTACCAAAAGCTGTTCATAATATATTATTCATTTTTGATGTCTATTCATAAATATTGACTCACGATATTGCTGCCTACTTAACTTTATTTTCATAGTTTATTATTAATAATTTTCAGCATTACTTGACTTGTTGTATTGCACTTGTGTTCAATGATATATGTATTTACAGTACATAATCGATTTACTCTGAAACTATATATTGGCACAAAAGATGGAACATTTTCTCTGACTGTACGCTATTTCATACCATTACTGATAACATATCTAAAGTAGAACACTTTAGTCATTTTATGCATATTATTTTACCTCCATTGAGAAATAGATTTAAATAATTGCTGGGAAAATATTGCCTTGGTTATCTTTACTATCTGACTATAATTTTCAACCTTTCTTTAAAAAAGTTTAAAACTTGAATTTTTTACAAGTTAAATTTGATACCTAGTACCCATTTAAAGTATTCTACATTCGGTAACTATGGCATTTATAGTTTTACTCAACTAGGGAAAATTTCCACATAGGTCATTTGCGTAAAGGCGAATTTCAATGGGCCAAATGATACAATGGAAAAATCCCTATAGGGATTGTATATATAACTGTGACAGCAAAATAGTCTGGGCTAATTGAATATATTAAGCAGATCGTGTTTTACTAATCATTGCAAGGACAAACTTATAAATTATGGTTTTCCAAAATCCACAACTGGGTTATTAGATTTATAGCTAGATAACAACCTATTATGTTTAAAACAATGATAGCATGATAGTTGGCTTTTGACTGTACCTGTACACAGTCACTATCATTGTAAGATCGTCAGTGTTAGTACTCATTAGATACACACAGTCACTATCATGACATTTGACTGTGTATTATATACACTCATCATGATAGTACACTCATTCAGCTATCAACTGTTATGATAGGGACTGTTTGTATGAGTACACTGTGTTAGTAACTTACTGTGTACACACTCAACAGTAAACTATCATTGTTTTAAGCCTAACAGCATCATTTTATTTAAGCATGATAATATCGTTTTAATCATGAGAGGTATGGGTGAACCCTCTGGTCCGCTATAAAATGATTAAGTGACAATTCATCATTAACAGTTACATCAGCTATTTGGCTGTAAAAACGGTAAATTCACGATGAAAGAACTGAAAATATAAGCATTTCATAAGAACAACTTTATTGACGAAGGGTAGTACATAATACAATATGCATTTAAAAGCCTATAATATTATTTCACACATAAAATCCTACACAATCAATTCCCATAACATATGTAATGTTTCTGGATAACTACATGACGCATAATTTTTTTTAATAGTTAACTAAATGTATAAGGTTAAATTACTGTTTCTTGTACTAGAAAAATAATCCAACTAAAAATATTTAAAAAATTACCAGTAGAAAACGATCGATATTTTATGGTAAATTTATATTATGTGGTAAACATTTGAATATTGCATATTATTACCTACAAGTTTTATTCTTAAATTATACAGATAATACTTAAATTAGACAGATTGAATCAAAACTTTGCAACCTCTAATTTCTAAAATATGGGCATGCTTTTCAATGGAAAACTTTTTATCGAAAAATACAATATTAAAAAACTAACTCAGCATTAAAATACCAGTGAAAACTAGAGGTAACATTATTTTATTGATGAAAAGAACCACAAGAAAAATATGCTTGACTGAGTCTACTAACGCGACAAAGCTGGATATATTTTAAATGTACGCAGTAACTGAGCAAGCTTGTTTAAGCGCTTTCTAGTTTACATATAATTATGTTTTAGGATATTCTAAAATTGGGTAGCACCTTTACACGTAATCAGTAGTTAACTAAATAACTGCATATTAGAATAAACATTTTTTATTAATTATTTTTGGAAACTCTTATGTTAGTTTACAATAAATTCGCATATAACAAAGTTTGATGAAGAAATTTAAACTATTTAAATAATGAAAGCAGCACATAGTACGACATAATTCAATATGAAGGACCCACCGATAAGATAGCAAATAAGACAGCAGCAACTATTCTCAAAGATAAATATCGAACAAGTTTTATTAAATGTGAGAGTAATTTTCCAAATTTCATACAAAAGATTATATCAACTAATACAATGAACATGATATTCACAAAGCAAGAAAAATTGAACAATGAAGGGGCTATCAAAAGAATCAGAATAATAGTGAAATAAATTTTTATATTTTACACCAGATCTAGACTACCTTTAAATAAATAGTACAACTTAAATGTTGGTAATGATGCTAACACACCATATTCTCTGATATGAAGAAAGAGGTATAAAAATGACAATAGTCTATACAACAATTGCCAGTCAGAATAAGTGAGTGAGTATGTGTACATGTGAGGCAAGCAATCAATAGTAGGTGCTCCACCCGCGACCGCGGCCACGTCCCCTACCCTGACCCCTCCGGACATCGCCACCACGGCGACCACCTCCCTCGCGCGCCTCCTTCTGAGCCTGAATGAGAGCCCGAGCCTGGGACAGATAGTCCTGCTCCTGTTCGACTCGGAAGTTGGGTCGACGGGGTGTCGTGTTGGGCACATCGATACGCAACATCTGGACGCCCCCAGCTCCTCTGCCGCGACCTCGTGACTGGAATCCACCTCGATTTCCGCCTGTAAGAGGGATCAATTGAGACACCGCTCTCAGGATCAAGTTAATAGTTTAGTAATGACAGAGATTAATATCTTTAATTAAGTAAAATTTACTTTAATCAAACAATGTTTATCGAATAAATTATACTATATATTAAATAAAAGAGAATTAACTTCATTTTATGGTACCCTAAATATTAGAGATTGCAATTGAATATGAAAATATAATAAAATAAAATAACAATACGTACTAACATGAGGATACAAGGATACAGCACGATAAATTAGAAAATGAGTACAATTAATTAACGGAAAAGATTAGAAGTAATTTCAAGACAGGAAAAGAGGGTATCAAACAATAAAAAATTAAAAGAATTTTTTTTTTTAATTAATAACTGTGGAAATAACTTAGTTGGCTAATAAGTGGAAATTAATTATATTTAGTCCTGGGTGATTCACTAACATACAATACATATACAGAGTTCTTATACATTCAAATTGGTTTAGTTATATTAAATAATATACCAAACTTCATATCATCCGATTAAGCTGAAATTTGGTATACAGATACCTCCTAAAGACTTGTCAAGCGATTTTAATTTTCAAAAAAATTAATCGATTGGTATCATTTTTATGACTGATTACGTCACTCCAGTCATGAAAACTATAGGAAAATAACCATATATGCTATATGTTGACTAATAAATGCTATAACTTTTGTTCAATGCAACCAATTGACTTGATTCTTTTTGCATCTGATTCCAGTTCACAAAATCTATATTTGTTGATATATTTTATAATTATACTACTTATACAAATAAGCTACAAGTAGTATAAATGTTATTTAATTGAGTATTATTTTAATAAATAATTTTAATAATCGAGTTAAATGGATATAATTTACGATAAACTTATTTTATTCTATTAATGTTGCAAGTTTCAGCTCCTAATATCTTCAGCAAGTATGAAAACCCAGAAAATCTAGATATCAATTATTGAATATACTCGTACTTTTATTAGTCGTAACATTATGTTGTCTTCTTAAAATTACAAGTAGCTACGTTTAAAATAATTTGTAATAATCAATACTGAAATCAGACATAAAGATACACATATTTAGACTGTGAATAGAAACGTGATGACTAAATTATACATATATCTAACTTTTGAATCGAATATCTCATTTAATAACAAATTTATATATATGAACTATTCATTAATTAAACAGTTGAATAGCTTTAAGAATTTTTTAAATATTTTTATATTAAAAAAATAATGTGCCTAATCCAAGATGTTCTTTTGGTATTAGATTAGAGCTAAATATTTTTAATGATTCTGATAAAAATTGATAACAATTGGTCGATATTCTGATAACAATTGGTCGAAATTTCTAGAATATTACGATTCTATATTTACATGATTAAAATATGATAGGTTAACATTATTTACAATAAATTATTTATCAAAACATGAGAGCAAGCTAATAACACACACCTTTGTAATATCCTCTGGTGTTAACCAGATTGGAACGTTGGTAGGTCTCCTGGTCCATTGCGAGCATACGTCTTCCGTTAAAACCACTGGTAGTAATTGAGCCGTATCGACTTGTAAGGGGAAAGTTGACACGAGGTGCTCTATATTGATTTCCGAGGTAACCGCGACCTGCTTTGAAATAAACAAAACTTGTTAAAAATCTCACTAGAAAGTAACAAAATAATGTGATTTGTTGCCGCGATTGTAATATTTTACAGTTGACAATTAATGTTTAGTATTTTTTTTAATTCATGAAAAAGATATTCTGCTTTATCGTTTAGTATTAAAAAGATAGCATTACTTTTTCATTGTGGCAATAAACAAAGCAAATAAATACCTTGTAATTATAGTAGGGTGCGATTAAAAAGCATGTAGCGCAGCACTGATATATTACTAAAAAAAATCGAGTATGTTCTGCAACACTGCTTATAAAATGCAAGTTAACTTGGTCCCAATAATCAAAATAATGTTGTGTGTTACATAAGATATAAACAAGCATTAGTTATTACCAAAAAAAATTACTGTCATTTCATGTTATCTGAAAAAGCATGTGAAAACAGCCATCCAACTAGTACCTATATATTTTTTACAATTTCTTGTGGTTCAACTGACATAGTGGACAATTGCAGACTTTGTCAGACTTTTCAGAATTAATGTTTTTTTATAGACTATGCATCTATTGATCTAATTACAACAGGACATTAAATTTGATAAGTTGGATAATATTAATCATCAATAATAAATTTAATAAAGCTATATTTTGAAAATATTCTGAGTAGCTAATGTATAGATAGGTATAACTTATGTTATGTTCAACTCAATATTAAGTCAAATATGCAGATGTCAATATATAATATAATATGTATAATATAACTTTTTTTATAAACCTAACTAAAAACAGTCGTCTATAAATAATTTATATAATACTTACAAATATAACTTGAACTAAATCACTCGACATAAATAGATAAACCTAACTCCGAAGAACATACAAATATAAAATCGCTGCAAAACTCAATCGGTCAGGCAGAACAAGCTCACCTCCTCTAAACGCGCCTCTCCAACCACCTCTGCCCCACACAGGTGCCACCGTCCTCTGGTTGAAACCACGGAATGAACTCTGTCCACCCCGACGGAGCCCTCGTGCCCTCCCACCACCGCCGCTCTGAAAGTTTGGTGTCGTGATGGCGACAATCCCTCGGCGCTGATTCACCAGATTTTCGCGAGCCGCCCGTTGCCGCTGCCCTGTCGAAGCTGCTAACTGCTGCCGAGCTCTCTTCACCGCGGCTAACGCACGGGTAACCTTGACCTGAGTGATCCGGGTGGCGACTGGGAGTCCGACGCCGCCGCGACCTCCCCGGTTGCCACCACGACCGCCCCTTAGACTGCCGCGTCCCCTGGGGGTTCGAAGACTGCCTCGCCCTCCGATAGTCAAGCCGTGACCCGGGGAGCGACCTCTGAAGGCACCACCACGGCCACGCCCACGAAAGGTCCCCCTACCTCCTGCTCCACGCTTTGACTTACGATCGAGCTTGATGATATCCTCTGAAGATTAACGGCGGGTCATTTCGGCATTAATACCTAGTCTTTCTTGTATATTAACAATTCAATTACTAATATATAAATAATTTGATAGCTTTAAATAATAAGTTTAATATATTTAAACGTCAGATCCATTCGTGAAACCGTCCGGACAATCATTTAGAACTGGCCGTTCAAATTAGTTTCATACACGTCATCTGAAATATAAATAGAAATTTCATTAGTTTTTTATGTAGAATGTTATTGAATACAACTAATAAGATGATTTAAAGCACACAACATATATGGTATAAATTTATTTCAACAAAATACATTCATCTCTATAAACCAAGGTAAAATAATTTTTTGCCATATAAAAGTTGTTAGAATTGTAACACGTATTTAAAAGATAAATGTAATTAAACAGTATAGTCTTTTTAACGAAATTTTGAAATAAGATAATGGTCAATTATACCAATTATTATTTAATTAGTAATTATCCTACAATTTATTTTATTTACTGCATTTAATTTGAAACATAATTTTATTATTATAGTTAGAATACTATAGTATAATCATGTTTAAATATAACATAAAAACGTTATACTACATATTTAAAATGTGTTGAAGAAACATTGCAATTCGAGACTATAATAAAATACATTTTAATGTTATGAAAAGGATATCACTAAATTATAATTTACATTAATTCATTGATTCTAATGATATACTTATTATTGGCACCTACACTAATATTTTCATCCAACTTTTTATAATATAGCTTTTTTATTTATATTAAAACGATTATGTGTCAGATATCGATTAGTTTGCGTTAAAATTATGAAATCATTTAAATATTTCGAAATATAATGTTGACATATCGCACGTTTCACTGACATATATTATTTTATACATTACTAAAGCCTCCTGACTGACATTAATATTTAAGTTTAATTCCATAAAAAAAATCTACAACAATTTATTTCGAAACGTCATAATCGTAATCAAACTTATATTATTGCAAAAACAGCAAAAATATTAAACGTAAAAGCAATACAGCAATAGAAACGCTAGATTTTAATTTTGGTCGATGTAAGTAATTTTATGCAAATAAGAAGTACACATAATACATAATATAATACATACATAATACAAAAACATAATATATTTTCAAGTATTTTGAAATTTCATAATATAATTTAAAATGAGGAAACAAAACCACGATTTGACAAAATGTGAACCAGTCATGACATACGTACAAGGTTTGAATATTCATTTGAATCTATGGGCTAGTTTTTGTGCATCAATGGAGGGGAACGGTTAGTTTCAAAAGAATTTTTAAGCAATTTGAAATTACAAATTATACAATTACATTTATTAATCATTTAATATTTTAATTTAGTCTGTGCGAACCTAAAAAATCCAAAAATAAAAACATTTTTCTAGATTATTTTCGAATTATTTAAATGTTTGATCTTTCTGCAAATTTTCTACCACAATGCAACATAACGATTTTTAAAAATTAGACATTCCAAAGCCGATGACGATAAGTTAAAATGTACGCTTAATGTAATAATCAAGAGTTTTATTTAAATCTATGTATCTGTAACCAGTGACCTCGTAGCTAAATATATTTAATTCATTTCAAGAATATTTATAATTAAAAAATAGTGAATAAAATAAAACTAGCCAATAAAATAGTTTGTCTTATAATATAATCTATGTCCAATTTTATGTTACTTGACAAAAAACATAACATATTTAAATCATTTGGTACAAAATGCATGACTGCCCGAAGTTTTAATACAAACACTATAGACTTATTTATAAACACACGTTATTAATTTTTTTAGAGTTATTGCCCTGAAATTCTCGCTATACGCTAGCAAATTTTGAAATAGTTTGTTCGTATTTTAAATTTAAAAGAGTAAAAAAATTAATATTTCAGCGTCATCTTTTTCAGAAAATAAATTAAATCAATAGTTAACACTGGTTATCTAGATTGAAAAACGTAAGAATGAGGAAATTTTGATTTTTTTTTGATAAAATCGATATTATTGTTTTTCCAATGTATATCAATGAATATGGGTGAAAATATATAGATTTTTATGAATAAAAAACGTATCAATTATTTGTCTTTGCAGTTTATCACTATGTTGGATATGCTGGATTAAAAAACATTAAAATATCTCCCACGCCGACTCATAAAACTGATCGTTATTAGAAAGAAAAAACTGCAGGCAATCAATATTTTGTATTAATTATGAAACTATCATGTTGTATGTCAGGTAATCTTCTGGTTTGAGAATCATAACGATTCTGTATACAAGTTAATATGACTAGTCAATAATTCTTGACACTATTTATAATATATAATTGTTCTTGATATCAATGGAAGATAATATTAATTTAGTTATGACGTCACATAGATAAGATCCACTCTTTAACACTTCGTAAGTGGACATACTTTGTAGGATTTGCTACGTGGAGGGTGTGTATTTTACCCCTCCTGGAAAACCAAACTTCCTATTATCCGATTAAGCTGAAATTTGGTATATAAATACCTCCTAAAAACTTGTCAAGCGATTTTAATTTTCAAAAAAATCAATCTATTGGTATCATTTTTATGACTTGATTACGTCATAAACTCCAGTTAGGAAAACTATAGGAAAATAACCATATATGCTATATATTG
>JAUZND010061485.1:0-18144 GCA_034780555.1 Coelogynopora nodosa | reverse complement strand
TGAAATATTTATACACATATTTATAAATATACTAACATGTTTATTCTTGTAGTTTCGAAAAAAATTGTCGCCTATTACATTTAGCTGTACAGTAGCTGTTACAGTGCATGTGGATGTGCATGTGGAGCACAAAGTATTTCCACAAAAAGTATTTATCCAATTTCGAGTATAATATCCAATTATATAATATTCAATTCAATATCCAAAACGAGTATATATACAGTCTGCGGAGATATGTCAAGTAGGGAACTGTGCGGATCTTCAATCAAAAACTGTAATATTTATATCGATATCAAGTGAGGGTCTTCAGTTATTGGGGATTCAACTAAGGCAAAATTGACATCTCTGGACTTGTTAACAACATTTTCACATGTGCGTAGTGATACCGAGAGTATTATTCATCTCAATGCACAAATTTCAGGTGATGTAATATTCCTTCTCTAGCAGAATAAGTTATTACTTTGATGATAAAAAAGAAAAGTAATATTTACTTGTGAGGAATGCAAAAGAAAAACCACAATAAAAGTAATGTCCTATTACTATTAATACAAAAAACCCGAGCTTTCACCTTTCATCAAGAAGGCATAATCATGGTATGCTAGGTTTTTTGTATTAATTGTAATAAAGCTTTTACTTTTATGGTGTTTTTTTGAACAGCTATTACATTCTTTTCTTGGTTTAAATATCCATCATTCAACAATTGCACTGCTTTGTGAATATCACAAGAATTTATAAATCACGCAACTTTCAATAATAGACATATGTTTTTTTATTTGAACATATGGACTATAATGCAAAGAAAAACAAAAGTAAAGGTTTTATTAAAATTATAACAAATAACCGAGCTTTCACCTTTCAACTGATTAATATGTATATTTTAACGTGTTAACCTATATTTAGCTGACGATTGTTCAAATGTGATATTTAATCTAATAATAATCTGTCTATAATAATTTCTGTAATTCTTCACACCATGAATTATATGCCTTCCGTTGAAAGGTGAAAGCTTGGTTTTTTGTTAATTGTATTATAAAACTCATACATTTATTTATATTTACTATATATCAAATATTATGTCATCTCCGCAGAATAATCAGAACTACTGGATTAATATCAGAACACAAATCGAATCGGCAATATTTTTGCCTATTGCTACAATATTAGAAAAATGGCTAATCGAACACCAGCTAATTATGTGAAGTACAGAATTTGTAAAACGGTCCCTATATACCTACAATGTATTTATTTTACATGTGCTAATCGGAACAGCTCATCCATTTTTTTCATATAGGTACAGTCTATACCTATCTAAACAGAGACAATAATTGTATTAAATAGGATAGTTAATTCCGTCATGTGTGCCACATATACTATTCAAATCATAGTCTACATTTTATATTGGGGATTGACACCATAGCGTGCGGGTTTCATTTTATAATTAATGAGAGCACTAAAAGCTTGCTTCATAAAATATTAATTAAGTTTCATCACATATGTTTAGAGTTAAATCTAAAATACCATTATTATTAAGGCTTGAAATCTAATAAATTTCATCGTAAGTACAACTGAACTATATCATGGAGAAGAGATCTTGAAAACCTACTAATGTTGCAAGGGTTAGGGTTCTAAAACAAATTATGTATGGAGCATTATAATGTTAAAAGTTGCTCTGCAAAAATATAATTTTCTATATTACTCTTGGTTAATAAATATATGAAACAATCGCAAGTTCAACTTATAGGCCTAGTTACTAAAATCGATTTTTGTCTTTTCAGTACAAATACTTATATATAATTAATGTTTTCTTAAAATGTATTATTTGAAAACATTTCATGACTTTCCAAATGAAGGAAAGTATAATTATTATGTTTAAGACTGTCACTATAGTAACAATAATTGTTAATTCTATATTTAGGATATCTTTATTTAAGTCATATATATTGTTACATACAATGTATTACTGTATAAAGTAGTATAAACTTATAGCTATATTTTTAATTACAAAAACCCTAAATTTATGCATTGATCCAACACGTAAATTTTAATAAAAAAAGAGTTGTGTATATCACATTTTCATGTGAAATTATTTCAAAGTAACATTATAAAGTCATCACATCATTATACATGTAATCCTGTCTATATTTCATGTAATTTTTTTGATAGTGCAATTCGATACTAAAACTATCCAAAAAACATTACTTTATTTTTTATTATATAATATAGAAATTTATTATATATATAAATACTATTTAACAGTGTGAAAAGACGAAATAGAATTTTTCAAAATATGTCCAATATGTTACAATAATTTAATAAAATATGTTGTTGCCAATTTTACAATATTGTAAATCTTTTACACATAAATAAGTGTTGCTACTTCTCATTTAGTAAAATAAAACTAACAAAAAAATAGATTATAGTTAATGTACATAATAATACCAAATAAGTATGCACATAACAACAAGTAATATATGGAACATTATTATTACTTAATTGAGATCTTTCATTAAAAATTACCTGTCTAATTGAAGCTACATCTTTCAACTCTTTGTCAATGACTTGTTCCATAACATTCTTCTCGAATTTTTCTTCATTTTATATATGTCGTGAGATTTTCAGAAATGCTATTCTACGTCTGCATTCGCTTGAAATAGTGTGCAACATGCGTTGCTTATATAAAACAACTTCACTTTAAGAAGCGCGCTTCTTTGGAGAAATCTGACCAAACGTTTGAAACATGTACTATGATTTAAATTATTAGTTCATTGAAATTTTGGTGGCATTTACATTTGATGTGTCTCGATACTAAAAACATATGTAACTATGGAGTAGAAATCATGTAACTGTAAAATAAATACAAAATAATGCAACAACTAAAGCTATCGTATATTAAATGTGGTCTATTTAGAAACGGGTGCAGTTTTCTGGGATATGCAGAAAAGAAAAAACAGAATTTGCTGAGAAAATACAAAAACACTGTTTATAATAATAAAACGCAGAAGATACAAAACTGTATGCCAGATGAATATCGCCTTTAAAGTTCAGTACATTTACGAAAAAATGTTTTGCTCATAAACTACGTATCAATTGTGAATATTAAAGGTTTTAGTTTGTAATCAGATTAAACTACGTTAATAAAAGTAACATTTTATATTACACAAGGTAAAATTTGATTACTCTCCGTAATATTTCAGGAAAGTATCATTAAACTAATTTGAATTAATCGCACACATAAAAATATATATTTCAACTTATATGAATATAACCATTCAAGAAGTAGATATCTTAGTACAAAAAATTTAAATAAAAGACATCTGATTTGAAAAATAAATCTGAGTATCTGTGAAAATATTATTTTTACAAGGTCACTGAGAAGTTATTTATCAAGTTAAATTATGAGCTAATTCTACATTATTTAATTATTAAATGAAAAAAAACATCTTCGTAAAAAAACAAGATGGTTATATATCTATGACAATTAATATATATCTATAAATCGACAATGTATACTGAACAAATATGCCATAATATAAATTTAACTATGTGAAATAAAAGTTAGAAAATATAGAACTTTTTAAACTAAAGAACAATTAAAAAATTTTTAACAGTGCTAACTTTTTAGTATGTTAATTTATTAAAAAAATTAGCTAATAAAAATATTTAAGACATAATTTCACAAGTAAAAACCACAGGGTTCATAAGTTTGTAAAAATCTTCCCCGACATTTCAAAATTTCCCAGACGACAACTTGACATTTCAAAATTGAAAAACAAAATTAATTTTAAAAACTAATAGTTATACTTATGAGCTATGTGCGAATATTACAAAAACATACAATGGACGGGTAAATAATATAATAATATGTAGGTACATTTAACTTATGTTTGCGCGAAGTGCGAAAAATTTTCATTCTCATTATCATAATTTAAATATAATATTGCATTTTTCTAAATGATATCAAAATAAAATATATCCTGAAATTTGATAAAAAACAACCAAATGTACCCTGACATTTTTAAGGATTTTGAAATACCCTTACAATACCCTGACAAGTTATGAACCCTGGCCCACAATTATATTCATAAAACAAAAGATTACACAAATATTTCAAATATTTCTAATTTATAATAGTTATTATATTGACAGGTTGTTGGTTATATTCATCATAGACAAATCACAATGAAAGATGACTACAGTGTACAAAAACAACATATTCTATCTACAATGATAGAACAAATTATGATACTAGAATGGCAGCATTCACTATAAAAGTCACTACAATATCAGTAAAGAAAGTTACATAGACGAACCAATCTCCTCTGTCAACTTTACCAGCTCGTGCTCTGCAGCCTTTACTTTGGCGACATGCTTTTGCGCGATAATCTGGTTGTTCCTCTCAACAATGGGGGGCTCGCGCCTCTTCAGATAGCCGTAATGGAAGAAGCCGTAGACAACACCCACAGTGAAGAGGGACCAACGAGCCGCGCGGATCAGTGGGGATACAGTTCTTGGTGCCACCGGTAATTTGATGTCATATACTGGGTATCGAGCCATTTCTGAAACAGTATAAAATAAATATAAACTAGCTGCTGTTCGTTTAAAAAAATAACAATATCACTGTGACCTTCATAACTAATAAAGTGATTAATAACAATAGTTATGACTGGAAAAAATAGAATACATACTGTAAATCAAAGTAATCATAATGTAAAACAATGTTTACTGGAGGCCTGACAGACAGAAAATACAGTACCAGAGAAAAGCCTACTGAAAAAGTTCGTTCTTCTTCTTAGCTCATTCCATACCTTCATGAACTTGTTGGGTGCTACTGGCAAACTAATGGATGTATCTGGTTTCAGAAATCTGCTGGATATTGTGTATGGAGACAATGCAGTAAATCACATGTTGCCAGGAAAGGCAGTGCAGCGGGCCTTTCGAAGACATCTGTTAGTTGATAGGTGTCTCAGCTAATTGAAGAGAACAGTGAATTTGCATCATTAGGGGCCAAATCAGAAGTGGAATATAAGTCATATTTAGATGGTGAAAGCGAACTTAACAGTATAAATCTGAACGACACACTGAATAAGATCCAAAACCAGTAAACTGTGGTTTGGTTACCAGAATATGCTGAAGATAGCCAGGAATTTGATCAGAGCTGACAGAAGAGGATCGTGGACGTTGCATGAAGGAACTTGAGGTAAAGCAACTTAGTCTATAAAAAGCTTATGCAGGGACTGCATGTTTTTCGAAGAACAAATCAGTACTCGGCTGGCTTGGAGTCAGACTTAGTAATTGAGAAAACACGCATGAGATCACTAAAGAGTGTTGGAGGTCTTACACGTGGAACTGGCATGACGGAAATGCAGCGGACCAACCCTATGGGCTCTGTCACGACCTATAACTTCCTAGTACTTTGAAGCCATGCAAGACTTCGTCAACCGACAGTACACCACTAGTGAACAACACAGAGTCAACAGAATCACGAATAAAGAGACTTGAGTGATTTGGTAAAGCTCCAGGTGAAGTTGATAACTTGTTCTCCTTTCACCGAGATTCCATCACCCAGAAACATAATAACGGGAGTAGTTGCCGGTGATAATATGAATGTCTACTAATATTAATGATAAGCAATGAAATTCTGATGAAAATTCATGGCCACGAGGTTTCTACATATGCTTTTAAGTGGAAGGATTCTGCAAATACATCTGCATCTAATGTAAAGGTATGTGGAGACCGCTCCATTGATCCCGCCTTCATTGTGACAGTCATGTGAAGTATCTTTAGAGGATGCCATGGAATATGAACTATGCCTTTACACTCCAGCCCTCTTTGAATCAAAAGATACATTACGAAAAGCGGACAAGCTATCCCTTGCTGATGCCATTTAGTCTTGACACACGAGATGCTGGTAATGACATTCCGCTCGCAGACCACAATGTTCTCGATGGTACATCTCTGTTGTATTAGCTAAGCTGGAACAGTGGTGACACATATGGTTTCATTGCTGCAAACTACGCTGCATTTATTATCAAACATTATGGCAAGGAGACTGTGGTATTTAATGGCTACAGTGGAAAACCTTCTATAAAAAATGCCTACAAAAGATGAAGAAACAATGGACCAGAGGTAAACTTTACATCTTCCTCAATTTTTGTGGGAAAAAAGAGGAATCCCTAACAAGAGACAGCAACAAACAAGGTATGGTTGATCTCATTGTTGAAAGACTGGAAGAAAGTGGATGTGAAGTAATGAAGTCAGAAGGAGGTGCTGATGTGAATATTGCAAAAGCAGCAGTCAGACACTCACAACAAAAGTGTACTACATTGATCGGAGAGGACACCGATCTCCTTATTTTACTACTCTATTACTTCAACAGGTCTAATAAGGGTCTGTTCTCCCGGTCAGATAAAATGAGCACCAAAAGTATAAAAGTTTATGACATCAGTCATTTGAAAGGCATTTTGGAAGATGGTGTTTGCAACAACCTAATGCATATTCTGAGTGTGACACCACATCTCACATCCATGGTATTGGAAAGAAATCGGTGTTCCAAAAACTGACTAAAAGGAATGTGATTCTTCAAAGGTGTGCCAAAATTTTCATCTTTACGGGAAAAACAGAGAAAGAGGTCCGAGTGTAGGATGTCAAGCAATGGTTGAACTGTCTGGTGGGAGATCTGGTGAATCCCTCCCATCATTGAGACATAGAACTCTAATGAAGAAAGTTGCATCACCAAAAACATTTGTGTCTCCTGGAAAACTGCCTCCAACCATCTCTACTTTTGAATACCATTCACTTCGGGCTTACTATCAAACAATGGTTTCAATGGGTAAAGATGAAGGGTTAGAAGCAATCAACTGGGGTGGAGGTTCAACGACAACTTCCTTGTACCAATTACAATGCAAAAGGATTTTGCTCCCAAACAGTTACTTACGATGATACACTGTAACTGCACCAAGTTGTATCCGCAAAGGATATGGACTGTCGTGCACTGCCATTTGTAAACCTTGTCAAACTGACTCTGTGTCACAACTACTTTGAAGATGATGATATATCAGATTAGATAAATTACCTGATGACACTAGTAAGTAGATCTAGCAGCTCTTATCAGAGAGGGTTGAATTGTCACAAATACGTTACATGTTCCCAGCCATAATTCGATTTTTTTGTCAATTTAATTAAATGGCTGATTATATATATATCGGTTAACTATGTCTTTATTAAATGTATTATTATTAAATGTACATATTAAAATACTTTTTGTTTGCTTTGTAAGGTTCAATTTATATATGTTAGACACAGTTATACAGTTGGTTCCTGATGGTTCCAATCAATTCTATTTTAGTGAAATTTCATGACGGCCATCTTGAATTTATTCAAATTAAGAACTTTTCGGTGTACTTTCCTTGTCAACTTTCAGTATGTTAAATAGTAAGTCTTACGTAATCAGAAAATACTAAAAATCTTTTGGGGCAATTTTTCAGGGTCAGATGACATATGGCCTGGACCAGACATCCAATTCCATGTTCACCAATGTTCATCCAATGACAAACAATATGTAATAAAATTGTATAATTAATGTAACTAATTTTTTAGTAAATAAACCAGTTCTACATCTTTCAGAGGTACATTGTATGACTTCATATGAGTACAATCTAACAAAGTGCACTAATGTAGAACTTATCACATATGTCCAAATTACTCACAGTAGACTTGTTAACTCCAAATATTTATCCAAACACATGTTACACAAACACAATTACAAAAAAATGCCAAAAAAATGACACACCATAAGCATTTGTTACTAAGATGATAACATAAAATAATAACATTTGGACGATGTTGACTAAATTTAAAAAAAATCCACTTTAATGTACGAGTTAGGGAACTATTTCAATCACGAACTATTTATTAGGATCTGACAAGTAATATATTAATCATTAAATTTCACACAGAAAAAACACAATGGAACTTCAACAATTACTTGGCATTTGATACTGCACAATTGATTTAAAGACATTTACAATCAGATTCCTTTCTGTTGTATGTTGATGATTGAAATGAGATTAAATGAAATTGAATAAATAGCGATGTTTTCAGTCAACTAGTAACCAATTAACTGTGGTTTAATAAACCCTAATTTAAGTAGGGTTTGTACAGAAAAATATGGACACATTTTTGTTATCAATATTAGTTCTATTTTTATGGTAGTACTGTTAACTTCATAAAACAATTAGAAAATATGAAATTTGATATGATTAACTTTAATATTACTAATATATTAATTTATTATATTTCTATAAATTCACATAGCATTAATAATTATGTTATTTATATTAAATTACTAAAGCTGTACAAACTCTTGTATATTAGGAATAACTTATCAAAACAATAAGGCTATATAAGTATTATTATACCTATATACATATATATGTATTTGGGCAATATTTTGTGTGAAAAAAGTTTAAAACATATTTAAACTTGTGATTTTAATTAATTGACGATGATGAGTATTATGGTATACATTCTCAATATGAAAAAGCTAGTAGGCACATACAATTATATTATTATCACTATGTATATCATTTAGAATATAATTATTATTGAAATAAAACTTTATGAGTAAATAATAAACTGATAAAATTGATTAATATTATATTAATTAATTTTTTATTTTAAGATTAATGGTATATAATTTTTATGAATTCGATCTAGATCAAAATTTGCACTTATATGTTATAATAAATTTAATATACAGTATATTCCTGCTATAACAAGCTCACTTATAATGAGCAAAGTATTGAGTCCCTTCAAAATACCCATTTGCTATAATTATAATAACCTTGTATATAACAAGATGGATATAATGAGCAATTTTAAAGTCCAAAGAATAAATTTACTAGCTATACTTATAAATGTAATGTATATAAATTAATATATCACATGTTGATACAGTAGTAATATTTATTATCATTATAAATAATATATTAGGAATGAAATTAAAAATAACATATAAAATTTAATTATTTATGAAATTAATTCTGTTAAAATTGAGTTAATCATAGTAAAAAAATTGTCAGCCACACAGTAAATAAAATAATGCTCTGTTAAGATATGTTATATTCAGCACTAAGGAAAAAGAGAAGGAAGACATTAAAGATTGTTGTAAATTAATGATACTTTATTCAACTATCTTCAGATCATAACTGGATAGTGGATCAGTGTTAGAAACACAGATGTGAAACAGGCACATATATGGCATGTTTTATCCCAATATACACCAGTATGAACACCATTTATTCTCTTTTTACTTATTCAATTGTATGAGTTTTAGGTAAGGTTGTGTAACAGTGTGTCAAAAGGAAAAGATTATGTGAAGGAGATATGCATATCCGACTTGAGCTATACAAAATGCAGGCTGGAATATGTACATACACAGCATTTCAGTAATATTATTGCTCTCTTCTTATACCAATTTCTAAAGTTTTTAACAATGTCCCGAAGAGTTTACAATACTCTTTACCATTTTATGTAATTCATCATACAGTTTAAACACTATATATAAGATTAATTGAATACCATTTCCGAAGTATTCATAATTCATTTTACAGATTAACCACTTAATTGATTATTATTTTTGAAGTATGCAATCTGTTGGATGAAATGTGTACCTGTTAGACTTTTAATCAATATTTTACCTGTATTTATTAATTTTATTATCTAATTAATCTTTTAAACGTTAAATGAATTAAATAATAAGATTGAACAGAATATTAGTGTGTTTAAAAACAGTAAAGGTAGGTTATACCTTACAAATAATTATCAATTGAGTGATTAATCCACACAACAAATTATTTTCTTAATAAAGGTACCTAACATTTGGTCCAATGAATAGTGATGGTGTTTAAACCATTCAATCAATTATGTTCCTGAAAAATTAAGCATACATATTTATCATGAAGTGTAATTTATCACTAACATTGAAATCATTCTCTTTATAGCTCGGCATGTTCTACAGTCATGACTTACTATCACACGATTTAACCATTCCTTATATTATAGGTCATAGTTAAAGTTGATACCGATTCCACAAAAACTTATGCCTATCCCAAGTACCTGAGATAAAACTCATGCCAATTCCAAATATGAAAATATATGTACCACCAATTGCCACTTCAGTAACATTATTTTCTTGTGTTTATATTATTTCTTTGTTTTTCTTAAGAACATGCATTGGTCATTTCTTCTCATAACTTATCACATATTGATTCCTTCAATGCTTGCAATAAGTATAGTAAATGGCATTAGTAATAATTAACTCTGATTCCATTCTATTCTACTCTAATGATCTTCAATTCTACTTTATTCAACTCAAATTCCTCTTTATTCTATTCTAACTAACTCCAATTTCACTCCTTAGTACTCTAATTCTACATTATTCTAATCTAAATAACTCTGATTCTCGACTAATTATCTATAATTCTACTCTATTGAACTTGAGGTAACTAACTCTTATTCCTGTTTATTCTAATCTACATAACTCTGATACTACTCTATTTCAAGCCTGTAACCAGAATTAAAATTTGTCTGATGCAAGAAAAATAAAAGATATAAAAATACACTAAATTACAATGTTCATTAAAAGTGCAATATATATTATACAAATATATAATAACAATATGATAAAAAAACGCTAATATACAGTAGGTATAAAATTAAATACATCTACAATAACTACTTTACAGTTATGAATATATGGTATGGGGTATAGATATAGTTGGAAACAGCATTTTACAAATACATGATTATTTAAATTAGGATGCCAAAAACTAATATATGATTTTAAACTACTAACTCCAATTCCACTCTATTCACCTTTAACTATTTATAATTCCACTCTAATAATCAATTCCAATCCTTTCTGATTCCACTCCTAACTCCCTTCTACTCTAGTTGGCTATGCAGTTCAAAATAAATAATATATGTAATAAGCTAAATAGAAGTATAGATATTATTCATATTAGTTTACAGTGTTGCCACTGCAATGTGTTTCTCAATAATTTCAAGCTTTCCAAATAATCTCAGAGAAAATAGAAATTACATTTATATATATAACCATTGTAATCAAAATATTATTATTTTTAACGTTTTTAATTGCATTAGGTATGTTTAAATAATTGTATCACTATATTCAATTGGCTACTCTTCTTCTCAGCTTAGTGATAGCTAGGAATAATAATAGGCTTTATATTTTATCAAATTGATAAATGCAATGAGTTACAATTTTTAATGTATATATGAAATAATATTTATGTTATAATTAATGTAAATTTGGTAAAACAGTTACAAGAGCGTGTCACACAAGTATATGCATGTCATATTGTGTTATTTTATTGTAAATTTGTAGTTTAGGAGATGAAAATGTTGAATAATATCCATACCTTGCATACAGTCTGTGAATATATGTAGTATATAAGAAACAGAAATTATTAAAAATTGAAAAACAGCTATACATTTTACACATCTTCTATAAAAATAATTGCAGGTCCCCTTAATAATTACAATTTTTACCAAATAATTGGATGCAATTATAATCACAGCTAGTGGCAACACTGAGTTTGTATTATATTTTTTCAACAGTGCAATTTATTATCTCAGTACCATATGATATATTTTTTGTTTACACAATAAAGGTAGATAATTTCTGAATTTAGCATAATTTCAATTTATAAAGTAGATATAGTGATCTCAGAACTTGGCCATACTACAATAGTAAGGTTTAACAAGTTCTGAGACAGTCCACTCTTTTCGACAATAAATTCAAATTTAATATTGTACTGAAATTATTATTAATTATGCCAGAAGAAAATTATAGTAAATTTAATATAGAAAAGGATTGACTTTCTCAGAAATTACCCACCCTTACCTATTATTGTATAAATTAAAATTTACTATGGGGTCATTTCATCACAAAACAACAAATTTTTAAAAAAAGTCTGTGGCAGATATCAACAGAACTTATTAAAATTTTAACCATGGGTTACCCCATATATAAAAATTCCATTAAATCCAATATAACTTATACTTATTTCAGGTACAAATTAATCAATCTTGTCTATCACCAGGAAGATTTTGACATACAGACTACTTGGAATTTCTTTGCTACTAGTCATGGGAAGAGTCCATGCGATGGCATTGGTGGAAGTATAAAAAGAATGTTGATAAAATTATCTCTACAGAGACAATTGTTAACTGATGCAGACACTATTTTACACCATTGCACTGAAAAATTCAAAGGAATCAGTTAATTTTAAACTAGATGTATTATCATGTACATTATAATTTTGTTTGGTATACTACAATTTAATAATACATTCAGAATTCTTTAATGAAAACATTTATAATTTATTTGCAGGTTTATATTTGTTTCTGCTTTAACAGTTAAAAACTATAGAGGATAAACTCAAAAACAGATACTCATATGCTGACAAACCATTGCTAGGTACTCGGAGCTATCACTGTTCCAAAGCTACAAATAATTGTATGTTGGAAGGATACAAATGGTCAACAAGAATATCTGCTGCAGTTTTGTTTGAATTCAACATCCCAAAAGCTACAAATATTGAAAGGTATGCATTAAGAATATACTTAAATAAATATAAAAATAAATATACTCATTAAATACAAATTTATAATATAAATACATAAATTATTATAGTCATCCCGATGGAAATGATTCCAGAACACAAATATCAGCAGCTCAGGCACCTAAGATCTCTTTGAAAGGTAAGAAAATAAAAATAAATGTATATATTTTATCTATTATCACTCATCTTTTATCAATCATAATTGTAGAAATCAATGTTGGTCAATGGGTGCTGGTGCAATATGAAGATTTGGAGTACCATGGAGAAATTTACAGTTGTGCAGATGAAGCTGAAGTATCAGTAATGATACCGGCAGAATCCCACTGGAAATGGTCAGAGCCTCGTATATTTTGTATTAATAAATGTGACAGCATTGTAAAAGTGATTTCAAAACCAACTCCTGTAAATAATTGTGACCATTATTCATTTGTGTAAATAAAGTTTTACACTACTGACATTAAGTAACATTTATAGCAATATTATCTGTCAATAATAATTAATAAACATGTTTTCATTGTTTGGAGTTTGTATTCTGATGTATTATAACTATGAAATCAAATATTTAAAAGGTTTCTTATATTATTTTGTATTTTTAACTCTTTTGTATGATATTCCTTTAAATTAAATAATCAAAACTAAAAATATTATGCTTGCAAAGTCTATTAATATATCACAAATGAATATTAGGCCAATTTGTTATTTTTCTGAATGACAAACTGTAGATAGATTATATGAAAATTACAACCCTACAAAAAATGATAACAATATATTTTAATATATAACCTGAAAAGTAACACTGGGTTTTTTATATTTATCTCTAAACTAAAATAATTAATTGGTAAATATTCACATAAAACATGGTAAAAAATACACAATTCTGTATGATTTTTAAAATTATAGTCTTATTAAAATTGATAAGTATACACTTCTATATAACATTTGAAAGATCTAAATGAGCTCTTTTGGGATTTAAAAAAAATGTTTATTACTAAACTAAAAATACATATATTTTACGTATTTAGGTGTAAACTGTATAAATACCAAAAATAGAGAATTTATAATGAGAAAATTTAGAACCTCTAATTGAAAAAACCTTTTGAAAATTTTACATGAAATGCATATAATAGTGAACAACTTACTGTTTCTTATCTCAATACTCTGACAATTGCATGTCAGAAAAAATTTCCACACTGTCAAACTATGTAAAATTGCATATTTTATTAATTTCTACAAATTGTTTTTTTTCTGATGGAAAAAAACCTAATACATTTATATTTTTCTTAAAGTATGCACCAAATAGTTTTAAAATATAGAGTAAGAGTTGGTTTTTAGGTGTCAGAAAAAATATATAAGTGTCTGAAAATCATGAAAAATCATTTATTTGGTATATTTTCATAGTCATAGAAAATTTCTGACATAAGAAAACCTAACAATTCTATGATTTGATGCTAATATGTGTTATTTAATACTTATAATAAAAAAATTATGAGGTTTTCTTTTGTCAGAAATGAGAATGAGTTATTTAAAACTGGAATGTTTTAAAAAATTTGAAAAATGCTAAACAAATATATTAACTTTAAGTGGCTCTAAAATTGAAAGAACTAAGAATATCTGACTGATATTTTGGATTATTTATTTTTATATGTGGGGTAATCCATGGTTAACATTTTAATAAGTTCTGTTGATATGTGCCACACCCTATTTGTTGATTCATGCTGGAATGACCCTCACAATCTCACATACTACAATATCATGTATGCTCTGAAAAAGCCACAAAAAATTATATAAAAAGTTAATGGCCATGCACTAACACTGTACTGACTATACTGTCTGTTTTTCTTTACTAAATGACTTATTGTTAATGTTGACCAGTCATTTTTAACCTACAATTATATATACTAAGTATGTTTTGAATGTAAACCATTTGTCTAATGAATTACATTATTTAATAAGATATATGCAATTGGTCAAATTAATTTTGTGTCGGACCAGGCAATTAATACAATTAAATTTAAAAAATTAAACAAGCAATGTCAATAAAACTGCTATTGGCACGTTGCTATTGTTGGTACGTACATCAATATTGAAAATTTATTTGTACGTAAGTACATCAACACTGAAAAATTATTGGTATGTAATTTTAAAAATAATTACTTTAAACTTATTTGTACATAATTTAAAGAAAAATAGATTATTATAATGACTTGGAATGGATCTTTGATTTATTAATAGGCACAAATAAAAAGTACAGCAACAATATATAATACAATTATACAATAATACATACAATATACCTACAAACGAAATATGTAAACTCAATTAAAAAGATAATACAAAATTAAAGTAACTGTAAAAAGCATGCATTATAGGAGGCAAGGCTCTCCGCTCATGTGTATGTGTAATGTATATGAATGGATGAAAAATGAAGTATGTATATAGATATGTATGAATGTTGCATACAAAGTTGTATAATGAATGGATGTGTGGAACCAATGTCACAGTCAACATGAACTGCAAAACCAATGCTCAACACTTTTCTTTGTTGAATATCCAACACAGGAATAGTGATGCCACTCTAAACAATGCTTGCAGGAAACCATCTTTTCCTCTTCATCGTCAAAATCATTGCATACCATACACTTCCAAAGTTTCTTCCGAAGCTTCTCCCTCAATCTCCTCTGCAGCTCAACATGTAGTGGTCTTGGTAAATAGTTTAAGAATACAGCGAGATCAACACTTTCATCAATTAGAATGGATCCCAACTCCCCTGCTCTTTTCATAGCTTCAAGAGAAACATCACACATCTGACATGTAAATGAAGCTTTACATAGCACATTCATCTTATTCTCCTTAGAGAGGTCTTGAAACTGGGATAGGACAGCTTTATGCTTGGTTTGGGAGCCACTTGCAGTCTGGAATGAAAGAAAACAGGCCATATGAATAACAGAGGTGAGACTGAAATGGTGAGTGCGAAAGTCCTGATTTTTTATATTATTTATATAATGCATGCCACTTCCTGAAGTTTGGATTGCAACAGCCTTTCGCTTTTTTAAATGTTTTAATTAATCTAATTTCAAACAAATTATAAATACTTAAATTAAAATAGTTTCTTTGATTTTAACAAAAATTCTTATAATTTTTATAGGAATTGATATATAAATACATATATATACACTATAGTGTAACTAATATTACTATTGCAGAATATTTCAATCAACTTGATAACTGCAGTATGTAGTGGGTCAGTCTCATATTCGAAAGGTCAGGAGATCAATCCTAACGCATTGCAACTATTTTATTCTAAATTAAAATTAAATGTTTTTTTCAAATAAAACTAAACAATTTGTATAAAATATTTAATAATGGACTGTAAGTAAAATTTAATAATGGAATGTAAGTAGCTTATTTTTTATGTATTTTTAATTACCATAATTTAAGTTATCTTTGGTGGACTAGTTAATAGTATAGGTTTTTACTTGATAGGATTACTTAGTTTTTATACCTTGGGATTCTAATAACGTTAAAAAGAATTTATACATATATTATACCATAAAAATTTACCTCTGGTTTAGACATGTACACCAATGCTTTTGTGGGATGGTGCTTCCCTTGTTTGCAGCAGTAAGTGGCATACTTGAAGGGAAACACAGAATTTGTCAAACTGTCGTCATTTTTAAATACTGCTATCCGTTCATACAAACAGTGTTGCAGACTCCTTATTGTAGTTTGATAACTCTTGTTCGAATAATGAAAACATATTATAACACTTTCCAATAGCAAGAGACAATTGGTAAAGAATTTGTAGCACATGATTTACAAAAAGTGAATGAATTTAAAATACTGATGTGGTAAAACAATAATATATTAATTCATTAGGTATTCATACTATGCATAATAATCTGTTTATATTTGTTAATTTGTTGTACCACATCAGTATTTTAAATTCATTCACTTTTTGTAAATTGTGTGCTACAAATTCTTTACCAATTGTCTCTTGCTATTGGAAAGTGTTATAATACATTTTCATTATTAGTACATACAAATAATTTTTCAATGATGATGTACGTATGTACCAATAGTTTTTTAATGTTGATGTATGTATGTACCAATAGCCACTTCGTAAAACTATAATAAAAGTTTAAAAAGCATCCCAAAAATGTGAATTTTTTTTCTGGTCAGATTTGCATGTTCAAGCTTATTACACATTAAGTATCACCCTTTTGTCAAAAATAAATTTTTAACATAAATTCTATTTTAGTTATATTTATGATTCATATAAATAACAATTAAAATGGAAATTTAATTAATTACAAAATAATTTTTTTGATGTATTCTATGGCTATGCACAATCAATAAACATATCAACAATTGTAAATCATAAACAATCGAGATATTTATCAGTATATAATTTTGCTGCCACAAGGTCTAAGTGGCCTAAGCACCATTTCAATTTTGTTCAGGAGAAGCAAAAAACTACTTTAATTTTTAATATTTAGATTTCTATATTTTAAGTTATAAAAAATACAATTGTCATATCAATTCCAAAATAATATGGCTTACAACAAATATACTTTGTATTCTATTCATCCATAATGTCGCATACAACAAAACTACTGTAACTTACAACAAATAGTCCTGGTAGGGGTTTAACCAGAAATTGTTGCTTACAGCATATTAACTGTTTATAGAAAAAAGATATCACTCCAAAACTTGGACACACGTTAGACCATATACAGGGTTGCCACACTTATAAGAATATTATTTTCCCGGTTTTTGAAGCACTTTTCTCTTGATATTTAAGAACTTTTTGCCCAAAATATAATTTTATAATGTAGGTTTAAAAAAGTATATACAGAATATATTAATCATATAATATTAATATAGTAAATTATTATTATACAAAAAGTTTAGAAAACACAGATGGAACGAATTATAACATTAAAAGTACTTTTTCACATTCTGGTAGTGTTTTATGTAAAGTGAACAAATAGTCTTTTTTGTATTCTTCCTTCTTTTCATAGAGTTTGATTTTGTTATCATACTTAGAGGATTCTTTGATTTTTCTGCTTCTACAGCAATACTGTCTGCTTTATTCAGAAGTCTATCTTCCAATTTGAATGTTCGCTTGATCTCTGACTTGATTTTTACAATCTTTTCTTTTTCTCTCACTGGCTGTCTCCTGTGCTGCTTTAGTTTTTTTCATATCTTCAAGATAGGTACCATAACATGTGTGTACAGCTGATGTAGACTGAAGTAACTTCTGATTGATGATTATGTTGTCAATTCCACCAACCTAAACAGTTTTATAACTTAAATGAAATATAGAAAAGTATAAATACAAAAAATAATAAAATATTAAATTCGCCGATGGCAAATTTTTTGCTATTAAAATAAATTTAATATAATTTTTTTGACACAATACCCTTCTTAGAATTAAGTACTTTTCCAGGATTTTTGCTGTTGAAGTGATTTTTAAGCACTTTTCCAGGTCAGGAAT
>JAUZND010061474.1:0-18145 GCA_034780555.1 Coelogynopora nodosa | reverse complement strand
GTAATGAAGCAAATGGTGGTCACTTTGAACATTTATTGTAAATATTTTACCCTCCGGAATGTCTGTCAGACTGTTATCAAGAGAGCCCATTATTGTACCTAAATACTGTAAACAATCATTGTTATACATGGTCATAGAATTAACAAAACACTTTTAAATTTGAATTTCCATCTCACTTGAGTTACTTTTGGGACACCCTGTATATATAATAATGTAAATATTGGTGGTTTGAATATACTGCACATCTGAATAATATCCGAACAACTCAATTAAATTTTTTGAATGCTTAATTGATCATAATATTATAGTCCGTGTATATGTCAGGCAAAATTAATAATACAACTGCTAATCTTTAGAACTGAAATCAATCTATACATTATAAAGTATAATTACAATAAGACCTGCATCCTGACATCATAGGGTAAAGTTACAATTTACTAACCTTTAATGAAAGCTCAATATATATTTAAAATTAGCATTCTTAATTGAATTCATCTTTTATTTAACCGATTTTACAAATAATAGCTGCAACACTTAAACGAAATATTTGATTTAAATCACAAAATCTTATAAAAAATATTTATATAATTGACAATTATTGGAGAGCAAATGTCTGCTCACTGTGGAATATGCAATTTTGGAGAGAAAAAAATCGACAATATATAGAACAAACCTGTAAGCAAAGCATAAAAGTCCTAGATAAAAAATATGTACTACTTATCCTTCTTCTTTGTGGACAACAATAATACCTACTTGAATCAATATTACGAATTTTTGTAAAAAAATGATAAAAAATAATCAATATAGATTTTTTTTAGTAGAATTGAGTATAACACTGTAATTTTAATCCAAATCGTCCCGCAGATCAATAAAAACTGAGTCAAAGTCTAATAGGCTATAGAAAATCATAATAAAAAAGTAAAAATAGACTATTCCTTTTTCAATTAAATCAAAAGAGGACGTATGGCCACTTCTATGTCGGTGAATACTATTTGACATTCAATTAATTACCTTTAGCACAAATGAATGCATAAATAAAAAGAAACGTTGAGGAAGAGATTATAGAAAATCATGGAAAAAGTAGGTGCATTCAGATTTACAATTTACATACACGGTACACAGACAATTTAGCGTTTCTTTAGCATTCATTCATCTTGAGAAGGAAGAAAAATAATCTCTTGGGAAAGTGAGCAAAAGGAAGAAAATGTAATTACGAGATATTGTTTATAAAATCATAAATATTTCGGTATTTAACAATTTTACAAACGAATGAGACAAATTTAGCAACCAAATTCAATATGTCTAAAATCATTTAACATTAAATAAACATTTAACATAAAATAAACCGCAAAATACTAAATAGTAACAGAATCATAAGTCAAAGACGTGGAAAGTAATTTTGATCGAAGGAAGCAATTATCATGTTATATATATATTATTTTTATTATAATTATTCATCCAAAGCTAAAACAAACAGAACTTTCTCATTAAGCCTTGCAATGGTGGGGTTTCACCAGACTTCTACTAATATTTTTGTTAAAATTTTTTACATATAAATTGTACAACTAAGTCTTCATTGAATCATTAAAAATTCACAATTAAGCGAGACAATTTATAAAAAGCAAAACTTAGATCTTTAGAACTAATATTTTCATAGTTCACACTAAGACAAGAAAGGTTCATACCGTCCTCGATGCCCGGAATGTGTGTTTAATGCTCTAGTTTTCATTTTTATAAAACATTAGTTGTTCTGCGGCCAGATAATTACAGGAATAGGAATTTCATTTTATTTATTATTAATAATAAATGAAAGAAACTAAAATTAATTAATTAAAAATACTAAAGTTATTAAAATCCAAAAATTATGGTATTTTAAAATAAATGACTAACATTTATTTTATTAATAATTTGTACATGTTATATACTTTATAGTTAAGTTATTGTATAGTACAAAAATTGTAGATATTTCTACTGCCTTTATAATTCAAAAATAATAATTATTTTAATAATTAGAAACGTTTAATTAATTACTGTCTCCTACAACCTACAAATGTCCCGTTGCTGTGCAGCATATATTAATACGCGTAAATATCGAAGACAGACACAACAATCAAAGGGAACTCACAACTCTCTATTTCAACGGTGCAGTTCTGTTCATCAAGCGGATAGTAATGAAGATCCATCATGCAAGCCAATGTTGTTGTAAACCTGAAACATCAACCAAACACTTGATTATGTGCGGTGTATATGTCATGACAACGATTCATTGTTGTTTAAATGTTCTGTGACGTCACATTTAAACGTTACTAATAACATGATAATCATAATGTGGGTATCTGCAGGATATACCCACAAATTATTTTTGTTATTTCAAAGATGCGAAAGTTGAATCCACAGAGGTTTAAACTTCTAAATGTGCTGATATACAACGGTTATTAAGTAACAGAAGAAAATAAATTAACGTATAATAATATATATCATAAAAATATCCTATAATGGCTAACGGTAGAATGATTCTAAAGAAGTATGCATGGTATCCTGGTATACACATATTTGCTCTTTTACACGTTATATACTGCAGAGTTGTGCCAAAAAAATTACTAAAAATACCGCTACTAATATTTTTGATTGTTGTTTTATGATACAATTAATTATGTGATTATTGACTGTGATCAGATTTTAATAATAAGAATAGAATGCTGATAGAAAAACTATATTTAAAAAATTAGTAGTAAGAAAAAGAAGAACCATATAAAATCACATAGAGTAAGTTTAGTTTCAGAATGTAAAACGGAATCGGCAGTATTATAAAGATAAATAGCACATAATACAGAAGTAGAACATATTAATCATATTATGTTAAATAATTGCTGTGATACATAATAAGCCGGAGGCAGATTGAGAAAAACGACAACTACGGGACAGACCAAGTAATAAAAGAATTACAAGTCTTAACAAGTTTTATCACAATATGTATTTATTAGTAAACAATGAAAGATACTTCATACTAAAAATACTATAATAAAATGAAATGTCGAGTTATTATAAATGACATAAAAGCTAATTGAGCTAAATGAGTAATACTAACTAACTACGAACATAAACTTGATTACATAGCTGCTCTGAGCTCAGTTCTCTGCATCCTCCCAAGTTTATGTCCGCCTCGTAGATGAGTGGCTGCCTGGTAGTGCGGCGAGGGCGAGTATTCGTTGAAGGCGTGGCGGAAGTGCGAGTAGTTTATTACTTTGGAGACACGGCGACAGGATGCGGCGCAGTAGATGAGCCGATGGGCATCAACGGTGATGGGAGTGTAGGTGGTATCGCGCTGATTTGAGGGAGTTGATCGAGAGTCAGATCGACATCAGTAGATGTTCCAGCTGGAAGTTCTGTTGAGTCGTGACCGACTGGCTCGTCCGAGGTCATCACAGGTGTTTGCGTTGCAGGTGGTTGCCGTCACAGTAGGCGTGTGCGGCTTGGGGCGCGACCAATCTGTCACATCGAGGTAGTCGAGGGAGCAGACAAACCATAATATTGGTTGATCCTGGAACAAAACCACGAAGAAACCACCGGTTGCGTGTGGTTACGCGACCAGAACTATCAACCTTGATGCAGTAACGGTCGTGATCGAGAACCTCCATAATGTGGCCAGTCTTATCCCGGAGAATTACCAGCCTGATTTTGTATAAAGCACTTTTCCAATGCTTTGAGATGCTGCAGCGGAACCGCATGTTCGTTTAATGACCCTGAGGACTACAAGAATCGAGCACGTAATGCATACTCTTTCGCTGACCAAGCTTCGCGCCACGTCGGGTGCACAGCAGGGTAGGAGAATTTTGCTATACGATTTACGAATGAGAAGGCGTCGCGCAGCGGTTTACCAAACACTATCTGAGCTGGCGATATGTTGCAATCCGGATCTGGAGTGTTGCGAAGTTGAAGCAACGCGCGGAGAAGCTTATCGTTGTCCAACACTCCAGTCGGCTCAATATTCGATTTCAGCAGTCGCTTGGCAGTTTTGACTGCGACTTCAGCTCGCCCGGCATTTGATTGAGCGTTGTAGGCGGCCGAGACGCGATGGCTGACTCCCCAGCATGCCAGAAAGTCGCGAGTAGCGCTAGATTCGAATTCTCGGCCCCCATCGCTGGATAGTTCGTCTGGTATGTCAAAGGTCGCAAATAATTTGCTAAGACACGCAATTAGGCCAGCGGCTCCAGCTTGGGCGGCTCCAGAAAGCATCGCGTAGACCTCGGGGCATTCTTGTTGCATTCATAACACTCGTCGCGAAGTCTGTGTATGTCCGCCGTGATGCCAGACAGAAAGATTATGGCGCAAGCGCGCAGCTCCATCGATGACACGCCCTGGTGCGCTGCGTGCAACGTTTCCAGCATGAGATTTCGAATCGAAGGCGGCACCACGACGTGATTATTGTACATAATAACACTATCCAACACGTACAGCGCCTCGCGATAGCGCCAAAATTAAGCCATGTAGGAAGGTATCGAGCGTCTTCCGGGAATCCACACACCACTATTGGAAGCAGTGCACTCATGGCAACGTAGTCTTGGGTCGCTTAAGCGAGACGACACCATGGTATGGCGGCGAACTCCTCAGTCTCGCGACGAATGGCTGCTGCGAAAGTGAACTCAACTTGATCAGCAAGGCTCAGGCTGTCGGTGCCGCATTTCTAAGTTGAATGTCAGGAGGTTGCGTCGGCCGCAAAGTTAGTCGTGCCCGGGAGATGTGCGATTTAGAAGTGCCATGGCAATGTTCGTTGCTTTAATCGGAACAGCATCGTGTTTGATATCTTATCGAGGGTTCGATCCCAAAATATCTTGACTAGAGGCTTGTGGTCCGTGACAATCAATAGAAGATTGCTTCCCTGAGTGAAGAAACGTGTCTGTTCAAGACCCCCAGGCAATGGCCAGGGCCTCACCTTCTATCGGTGCATACCACTGCTCGGCCGAAAAGAAAAAGCGAAAACCAGCCAACGTAACTTTCCAGCCGTTAGGACAACAGTCTGGCATCTCTGAAGAACATGCACAATGCTGCTATAGCAGGAAATAACCGATACCACGTATGGACCAGTCAGTGCGAAGGCAGGTGGTTTTGGATACATAAAAAATCTCAACGCCATGTCGGATAGCTTGAACGATTGCGGCCTTAGAAGCCGTGAATGCACTATTGAGATCTGGTGTCCTGCAGAAATGTTTCTTAGTGCTGAGCAAATACCGGAATGGCGCCATGATGTCGCGAAGTTGCGCGTAGTTTGAGACCTGGTTCACGAGGCCAAATCAGCTGCGGATGTCCGTAATTGACCGTGGAGTCGGAAAATCGCGAATGGCATCTAAATACTTTGGCAGCGGCTCAATGTAACTATCTGAAATTCGAAATCCGGCAAGGCCGACACCCTTTTGCACGAACTGGAACTTCTCTGGATTTAGAACCACACCAGCACGGCCGACAGTGGAAAAGAAGTCAATTTTTCGCCACCAATGCTCCTCAAGATCCTCATCATAGAAGACAGTGTCGTCAACACGGCACTCTTTAGACTGAAAGTCCAAGAGAATGGCGTCGAAGCGACGGTTGTAGCCGTCGCCCGAAGATGCGAACCCATGTGGAGAGCGAGCATAGCGCTAACGACCGAAAGGAGTGATGAATATGGTCAGGTGTAAGTCCGATGCACGAAGAGGCACGCTGTGATAACCATTCCAGGCGTCTGTAACAGTCTTTCATGTGTGATAATGAATGCGACGCGCGAAGTGGAATGGTTATTCTGAGGCGAACTTCTCTCTCTTGCAATATTTATTAAGGGGAGACAGACCGACTGTTCGGCGTGGAGTTTCGTCGTGCTTGCGGGTGACTATCATGTGATGGCACTAGAGGACAGGATCGCTCTACGTGACCTTTTCAGTAACACCCAGAGCTTCATCACGCAGCAGATCCTTTTGGACGCGCTGTCTCCAGTGCTCCGTCACAGGTGCAGCGGTGTGGCAGGTGCGCGGTTGTGCATCTTCGGCTAGGTAAATTTTAACTTAAGGTCCAGCCATATGTAGAAAGTGGCGATGTGGACAAGTATTGAAGGTTGAAGAACCATATCTGTCTAGAAGCCATGTATTCATCAACGTGTGATTCGCCGGTGTGCAAGACGTGAAGTGTAGTGAAGCTGGACGTACCGGCACTGCGCTGCGCTGGGGGCAGTCACAGGAATGCTACCTTCCTGGCGTGCGCTGCAGACAGCATTGAGTGTGCGATCAAGATTGCTGGACCGGGCAGTTGCGGTGGTTGAAGGAGAAGCTAAAGCACCGCATGTAAACCGAGCGAGACAGGCAAGAGCTCGTCGCGAGAGAAGCCGGCGCACAAGGATTCGCTAAGATTTAATTGCGCGACCAAGTCTGCGACCGCCTGAATCTCTGTGCAGTTTAAGGACGATATACTGTACATAGTAACATATACTGCAACTTTGAGGCTGACCTCTGTGAGATTACTGTGATGAAGTGTGGGCAAATGGATCCCTACTTTCACTCCAGCGACTGGAAAGCACACATAACTTCGCGGCTAGAACTGTTTTGGATGTGATCATTTTAACCCCCACCGTGCCTTTGCTGGATAGGCTGAAATGGACAGATCTTGGGACTCGCCGGCTGCGGCACCGTATCACCCTAGCCGAGAAGATCTAAAAGAATCGAGAATCCGCTTAGTTTAGCTACAGCCATACCTTTGCCTCGACGACTTGGACCGACCACTCGTTCAACACCACAACTTCAAAAGGGCATCTAATAACTCCTCGGGCCAGATTGAAAATTGAAGAACAATCGTTTGTTGATGAGCTCCACGTTTCGTCCGACATATAAAGTAGCACTGTATTCCTATATAACTGACTCGGTACTTCTTATATCACTTAAATGTAATTATCTCATTTTCTACACCACTTAATCATGAGTATTAATACTCGCTGGTTTGTACTTTCAATAAACAATAAAAACTACTTTATGATAGAAAAGCATGTAAGCTTCATTACTATGTCATATCTTATAAACAAATTTTATTTATAAATTATGAAAATGATACTTTTGATTGTTATAACTAGTAAAAGAATTATAAAGTCCATTAGTATTAGAAGTACCAATATGGCAGGCAATATCGCAAAATGCCAAATAACAAGTAATATTATAAAAATATTAATTTGTGAACGGTTTGAGATAACAACTTAAATTTTACTGATTCTGTCTGAGTAGGTATGCCCGCCTCTTATTAAAACAATAGATTTGAATTGTAAGAATTTTAGAAAACCTTTAAGTGAAGTGGCAGTGCTGGTGCGGCTCAATTTAATAAAAAAAACGCAGGTGGTTGAAAACAACACTGGAACAATTTATTACAAAAAGACTAGATATACTGGTAGATAATAGATATATAACAAATGTGAGAATTCATCTAGTAAAATGAGTTAGTGGATTGTCTTTCAATGAAAATTATTTATTTTTCGGGACTTTAGGTAGAGTTAACAATCTAGAAGGCGCAATCTTTCTCTTCATTTTTTTGGCTTCTTTAGCTGTTTTCATCATAACACGCTCCAATGCTTTTTTCTCTATGCTGAAAATGTAAATTAAATACACAATAATAATATTTTAAGTTTGTGGATATAAAACATACATGACACGAAATAAAGTTGTTATTGTACCTACTTTTCTTTTTCCTTTTGGATATCACATCCATCCATGGTTGCCTTTCCTTGCAGCTTGTGAGTATCTTGTAAATCTGAGAGAGCTTTTTGAAGGCGTCTCTCTGCTTCAAGCGTTTGGAAGCTGCTTATTTCTTTTTTTTCTTCCACAGTTGCCTCCTCTTCTCTCAACTTTCGCAATGCCGACTTCCGAACTGAATTTTCTTTAGTCATATTCTGCAATCTTTCTTTCTTTTCTTCCAATTTACGATCATCATCTTCGCGTTTCTTTCTCTGCATCTAGATGATTTCGATATTGAGCTCGAGCAGCAAACTCCAATTCCATCAACCTGAGTGGCAGGTCAACAATGTATGTGTCAACTTTCTCGAACTCAGGAAACTTCGACAGGGCAATAGATTATTTTCTGCGAGTCATGTCTGTAAAAATAAAAATGAAATATACATATATATCTGTATCTATGTACTAGAATATATTGTCTATTTCATAACTTTTTGAATTCTTATGTCTGATCAAGTGATTGAGAAAGAATATGCCTAGCTGATAATAGGTTCCATTTGTCATCACTGTCAATGTCATGACTCTTCCCTATATGCCTCTCCGCATCGCTGTTACCATGGAAAAGTGTAGAAACAGCTGCTGCAAGCCGACAAAGTCGTGGATACTTCTCAGTTGTATTCAATTCATTCCACACCTCAACCAGATCAACACTTTCTTCGTTCTTCTTGTCTCGAATATTAAAAATTCTTGAGTTCGTGAATCTCTTTAGGGCAGACGACATTGGGCAACATTTGTGCAACATAAACAACATGGTCCTCTTTTGTCGGCTGGGAGATATCGAGGAAGTCGAGACAGTGAAAAAATTAAAATTCTTGAAAGGCAGCTTCTGTGATAGATAGTTTGCATGTTTTGAGTAGAAGCTACGAAACTGTAATAGTAACAGACAGTAGTAATACAGTTACAAATCTGACAGTTTAATAGGTCTTACCAGCCCAGGACCCTGAAAAAGGCATATTATTTTTTTTGAAAATAAATGGAAAAAAAAGAACGCTAGGAAGTATGAAAAAAACGCATAACGCTGGAAAATTTCAAAATAACGCTCAGCGTTAAATAACGCAGGCCGCACCAGCACTGAAGTGGTAGTTATATAGAGTTTATTAATATTACATCTATAATGCAAGTTTTATACATTTCATGTGTAATATCAAGAAATATCTTTAATCACAAGAAATTACACATGAAAATAGACAATTGTCTATTTGGGTTGAAAAATTGGCCATAGAAAAGTATGCTTCGTGATCATATATTGTTGGATGTTATTATTAAATAATAATTCAAAAGCAGCTAAAGTGGTTTTTTTAAAAGCCTTATTTAAAATGTAATTGTTATTAATTGTATAAATTCCATTATAGTGACTAGACGAAATAGTTATTATACAGGCTAAAAATATTGAGTTTAAAGAGAATGTAATATTTAATAAGATCTGACACGTTTATCATTATAATATTTATTTATTAAGCGTGAATATTTAAGGCAAAAAGAATTTTACAATTTAACGAGACACTTTTTATTGAAAGCACATTCAATATTCAATATATATATATATAGAATCTAAAGGTAAAATCTGAGGGATGCATACAAACATTGGAAAAAAGAATTAATTGGATTACTTTATAGTTCTTAAATAGATTTAGCAGATTTCCATTATTTAGACAATAAGGCTTACGTTGATTCATTTTCATTGATTGATAATAAAATCTTAATTAGACACGTTTGGGACATTCTGTTCAATTTCGTCAGATTATATCATCCATTCTTCAAATGCACTAAATAAACAATTTGTCAAGATATAATTGCGAACTCTTATATTCACTTTGTTATTTATACATAGATACATTGTGTAGCAAAATATATTATGTTGATTGCATTTGTTATTATTTGAGTCTGTTAATATTCAAATGAGTATACTAATTATTTTCGAAGAAAGCAATGTTTAAAAATTATTCGTAACAATACAGACAATTATACTTTACAGTAATGAGTCTACCTACATTGTGATGTAAATGATGTCCTAAATTTACATCAATGCTTAGTAAACACTAATTAATAATAATCGAAAAAGCGGAACAGTTTTCATATTTTAATATTTTGATGAACATAATATATCTTTAATTAGGCCTAGCATAACATTTGCTTCATAATCTAGACATACTTCTCAGTATTTCTTGAAACTATAAAGGCAAATATGAATTTGGTCAACTCTAATGAGAATAATATGTCATTGTAAAACAATTAAATGAATTATGAGCCTTCTTTGCCTTTTTCGTAGTTTCACAATATACAGCCTCACATATATTATATAACAAACAAAAATATTATTATACAATTTCCTGTTTAGGGTATTTAGAATAGACGGCGGCTGTACGTTACTTTAAGCAGATCATAATTTCACTACAAAATGTACAGTTACAACATCCTTGGCAACAGAAGTATTGATGTGCATAAATCTATAAGTCTATAACGATCAAAATACATAGTCTACCAAAACAAGACGTGTATAATTACTTTATTTCATATGTTTCATAACTAACTAAATATAGTTTTAAATAATTATAAAAGGAAATGCTAGGAAATTTAAAAACATACAATATTATATAAGGTGCAAAATGTAAGCAAATGTGAGCAAAAATCTAAGCTTCTACAAAATGTATACGAGTCATAGCTTTTAATTCGAACATACATACATAGGATGTAAGAATAGTTTAATGATAAACTGTAATTAATTAGGAACATGGAATCTGACATTTGTATTCTTCAAGCGTTAAGAAAATATAATTCATTTTAAATTAGCATTTTGTATGAAAAATATATAAATAATGATCGTGATAAATATGCACTAATAGGCTAGTAAAATAAACAGAAATAACTATAACCTATTATTGAACCAAAATATTGATATTAAAAAATATCATGTTATAAACTAAATTAACCGATTAGTTCAAGAATTTTGTTCAGTATTTTTGTTCAGTCAGAAACTTAATACATAAAACAATGTGCCTAAACTCGCTGAAAGCATATATATAGCAACTCATGATTAAGGGATTCCCCATAAAAAAATCTTTCCAATCTAATCACATGCATATAGCTAAAACTTCTCACCGCATTCCATAGACAATATTTCCGTCACCCGAGAGTCGAATCATTTTGTTCTGCTCGGTAACGTCGTGAAGGAAGGAGTGCTTGTCATTGGCGAAGAAGGTGTCCGGCACCCAGATCTTGGTGGCAAACTCCCCGGTCAAGGTCATCTGCTTGTGTGGGTTTGCGGGATCAAAGGCAAGTCGATCGTCGTGCCAGTATTGATTCAAGTACATTGTGATTGTGTAGTCCTTATATAATGGGGACGATGTATATACAGAGCATGATGACTAAATGAAAATATGCAAAGTAACACGAATAAGTACATTAAACTGACAATATATAAGAAACGTAAGGTCGTAACAAATCTATGACAACTAAAACTAGATAGTGGTACGCTTTTAATTTACATGAAAATAATAATGGGGCTGGTTATTTATTTTTAAATTCAAAATTTGTTCGTGATTTTGTAATTGTTTGATGTAATTATTTATCATATACTGTGAGTTTTATATATGACAATACTTTTTGTATTCATTACAACTAACACAGATACTGTACTTTTCGAACGTGAAACTGAAACTGCCATTATGTCAATGTACACTTTATAACAAAATTGTCTAACATTTACATTTTAGTTTACCTATACATCATCAAATAATTAGTTTTTATACAGTTGTATAGACATACATTGAAATGATGTTTATTAGCCTACTTTATTACAAATTTCTACATACCACATATAATACTAAAATACCTTAATTATTCCATCGGTACCATCGTTATTTTCACGTATAAATTGAAAGTAGCCCATCTTCATGTTGCATCACTAAATGCAATATTATGAGGTGAAACGTGTCAAATTTAGGCCTTATTCGATAGGTGTGGGAGTGGCCCATCTTTAAACGAACGATTTGATCACCGTCATGATCGAATAAGCTTATTAGTATATTTAAAATGTTGTAGTTATTGCTACATGAAAATGTTAACTATACAGCTTAAATGGTGGGAAAGTGGACTATAAAACAAAATAGAAAAAACAACCATCTAGTGGTTATGTTGGTTACCAGGGTTGTTAGTTACTATTATTACCAAATGAGGTAAACGGAACTCATTTGTGATAAGGCCACGTCGCCACTATTTTTTTAATGCAGATTATTATGCATAGTCGCAACTTCTTGCCATTTGAAATGTAGTCCTCGTTAAATCGAAGCATATGATATATTGTACATGATTTACTATGTAGGTTTGTAGGTTATAACACCATTTCTTTTCAAAGTAAATTCACAATAAAGGTTTTAACATTTGAAACTTTATTTTAATATTGTTGTGACTTTTATATAAGATTTATATTTTAGCATCATACTTGATCACGCCTTTGTGATGTTTTATATACATAACGAGTTATAAAAAAACGCTATTATAAAAAATTGTTCAACTTTTACTAAATCAAAATTTATTTTAACATAACGTAACTTATTATTACATAATAATTTATTTTATATGACTTGAAAACTTTACTACCAAGTCCACTTACAATTCACGTTCCGCAAAAAATTATTATACTGTCATATACGATTATTTAGATATCTTGCTTGTAAACGTACATATTATACACTACACTAGAATGTACATGTACATGTGTATGTAATCTATATATTTAAAAAAATTGATTTTACAGCGTTCCCATACTTTTTATATTCTTTTTTCCAGGATATTTCCATGATACTTATAAATCGTACGCATTTAATACCAATATATTTATTTGTAAAAATGGCCTCCTCCTCCCCATAAAGGCCACCAGCATTTAATTATTTCACTTTATGAAATCCTTTAAAGTTTTTGAAAAATTAAATATATCATCTAACTTCGTTAAAGCTAATAAAAAAATAGTTTTACAAACAATATTTACATAAATCAATGTGCTTGAGTAATTGCTGTTGACCACGTAGCCAGTCCGTTCCACCCACTTTATTTTTAAAACAAATTGTTACAACACAATTAAATGTGAAATATACAAAGGTTTAACTTAAATAATTTCTAGTGGTTCAGAAATAAGTGGTTCCGAAATTATTACAATGCTTAAAAACATATGTAATAATTGATTATACTAATTGCGCGAAGCACGAACATTTTTAGTCATACTTATAGTTGTGCTTAGTAAAAAAATATCTGAAAATAAAAATTATACTGTGATCAAGAATTTCTAAAAGTTTTCCAGTTTTTTTTTTTTTTTTTTAATTTTTCAGGTTTTTCCACGAGTGTGGGAACCCTGTTAATATTTAACTTTACCCATAAATTATGTCTAATCATAGATTTCCAAACACCTAGAATTAAATACGAACCACGTTTCGATTACGTTATCCTGGATACGTATAACAGGACATAGTTAGTTTCGCTATAACACAGGAGTATCTATACCTTTGTTGAGCGCTATTTTTTATGTAATGTTTATAGTGATCATTTGTACTAACGATAAGACAATTAGAATTTAAGTGTAGGAAGCTAATTATTCACTAACTAGTTGTTTATGAGGCAAACTAATTTTAGCATGGAGAGATAAGTATCTTATTTAGTGACGCGACGCTATCGTTAAGAAAGACAACAGACAATTGAACGTGCGTGGTTGAAAATTGATTTCAAAGTAGCGGTTACGGTTAGAAAGTAGGTCAAGACAATGGAAATTTTTAATTTCGCATAATAATTAACCGAGATTTAACCAATCCGTAACCTTCCGATAACTATTGGAGTTAACCCAACAGCTACTTTGAAATGGCCTATAATATGAAACTGTATAGTGAATTATTTAGGTAGCATAATAAATATTATATTTACCCAACATTTAGTAAAAAATTTTTTTTTAATGTTGGTATTTATTGTTTTAGTAATTAGTTCTTTATTAGATCAGAAGCGTAACTCTAATAAACCCATAAAGTAATAAATCTAATTTTAAAGACGTTTTAATAGTTTTAATAATGATAACCAATTAGGTCTATATAGTTAACCAAAAAGTTACATCATTTACTAATGATATTAACATTAATTTTACTCAACCTTTAATAAGTACATTAATTACTACTCTACTGATCGATAAATCATTAATGACTAGCTAAGAAAAAAGATCAAAGTATAGAAATCTCTCGTTATAATATGGAGCGCTTTAAAGTAAATGAAAATTTACGAATTTCGATTAACATTGAAGAATAAAGGCAGAAAGGGGAGAAGAAATTAAGTCGGGATGTAAAAATATCGTCTAATGGAAATGCGATTGAGGACCTACATTTTTATTGACAAAATCTGCGCAGGGTCTTAAGTAATTAAATTTTTGCTAGAAGTGAAAGCAGATTTCGAGCGGAGTGCAAAATATTAAAATTTGAGGCTGATCAGAAGGGTCTTTACAAAGTAGACAATTATTTTGAGTCAGGTATAAGGGCGGAAGTCTGGAAATCTAAGAAAATGCTGAACTGTTACAATTGTCTAATTGAGAAAATATAGAATAATACTGCAAACCATATGTACGTAGAAAACAGTGAATAAAGAATAGATAATACAATAATTTCAGTAAATATCATTTCAGTTCACATATTTTTACCCATGTTTATAAGAAAATAACTATTCTACATTACATTAATTTTAGATGGTGTGAAAATAGGTTTGTTGGGTTAGAAAATGACCTAAAATGAAAACAAACCCTAAGACTAAAATGAGAACGGTATTGAGCTGAAACTTTCAGATATTACTTATAAAGTAATTATAAAGATATTCTACAAAATTACGATGATCTAATAAGTAGTATAGAGTGGAGGGTTGTTAAACTAAAAATGGTTATCTCAAGTTCTATAAAAAATGTATAGTTCCTAAAAACTTCAGGAATCACTCCTTTATACGTTTAAGGGTTATTATCAGCTGAAAAATGATAAAAATAGGTTAAAAAATAAATAAATAGTTCCAAAAAAGTTCAGAATCGGGGAATTAGAGTTTTGGATATAATTTAATTATATATACAAATAAGTCATTGTATATATATAAAATTGACTGAAAATCAGGATTACGGTGACAGAATTGAGAAACAATTACATGTTTTTTTTATAGAGGCATTTTATTGAGAAATTATGTACTCTCTGTAAATTTCAAACTTTAATATTTCTTTTTGAAATTTAGAAAAATTATTTAGTTTCCGAGTGTCTTCACGTATGCCAAAAATGAGTACAATTGGTAAATAATTTAACAATTGAGGCGAATATCCGATTTTCGGTATTTTGGGGTACCTTAGTACATATTTAAAAAAATCAACTTCCAAATTTGAGTTAGGGGTTTTGAAAGATGCGCGAGGTGAATAGAAATACATCAGTAAAAACCGCTCCGCGACACATCTCTTGGTTTCCAATTTATAAGTATTTTAGTGTTGCCAGAGGGCCTTATAATATAGGGTAAAATGACTCATCACGAATTAAAACCGATTGCCACAAATAGAACATGTATAGATAGCCCTTTAGAAACCGTTTCTACGGGTCAGTGGCTGGAGTCGGGGCAGCCCGCAGAATTAGGCTATAATATACGTACGTAGAATCCAATGATACCAATTATAATGCAATCAGAGTAACTTACCGAAATATGGCTATTTTAAGTTTGGGGTCGGAACATAAAGATTTTAAAAATTTTCTTATCTATTTACATGTAAAAAACCGGGATTTTCCAATTTCAGCAAATGTTTCAATTTGAAAGCTATGACTCAGATTTGTTGATACAATAGAAATAATATATAATTGTTCCATGCATAAAAATTACAGATCAATAGGTTAAATACTTATTAATAAAATTATAGCCTGAAAATGATTTTTTTAAATTAAAAGTAAGCCTTGTAAATTCCTTGTAAAATCTCGTATTGCAATACTATGAAATGATGATCATTCTGTACACTGTATCAAAGTTTCAGTTCAACCGGTGCAATATTTAGGGATATTTTCATGCCTAAACTTAGGGTTTTCCCTAAATTATGAAAATAGCGCAACATTTCCTAATTAGTTCTCTTTAAAGTTTTCATCTTGAAATTTTAATATATTGTAGAAAATATTGTTTTATACCTTGTATTCAATTTTCAGTAGCTTATGTGTTACTGTTTTCTTTAAACTAGCGATCCCGTTTACCTTGTCAAAAGGCCATACTTAACTAAATTGGGCCGGTTCATTTGGGTTCCGGATTGGACGTTTTAATATGAATTGTATGCTATATACATATGTACCATTTATTCAATTGGTTATTTGACAGGGCTACAACTATATATGCTGCTTAAGATCTTAATATCTCAGTAAAAATCACATGATTAACAGAAAGATAATTGTTCACAAATATTATAATTTATAAACGATAATAATTTTGATAGACACAGTAAACGATTTTAAATGTGACTAGCTAAGAAAAAACATCAAAGCATGGACATCTGTCATTATATATGGAGCGCTTAAAAGTAAATGAAAATTTACGAATTTCAATAATCATTGAAGAACAAAGGCAGAAAAAGGAGAAGAAATTTTAGTTGGGAATCGAACAGAGTCGAACCTCCAACCTATCGATTGGTGAGAAAACCTACCTACCACAACAGTCTACATATTCGCCTGTGAAACCCTGTATTATATATATAGGGTGGTAGGAAAAGGAAAGTACTGAGTCATATTTATTTTTATCACCATGAAATCGAGAGTTGATCCTCTTCCCTTTTCGACGCAAGATTCGACCCCCGTGACAATTTATGCTTTTAAAATTTGCCGAAGCGCCTTATAGTCTATGTTTTAAGCTGGTGTATAATCTCAAGTACATTATCGATCCATAGTGACTGTATGACAATAAAAATACTACAATAATTATCACAATTTCAATCAACATGTGTGCCATATTATGAACATCTTATAAAATATGTAGATTTCAAAATGCACAGAGCAAAGATACAATAGGCACAGTAGGACCCAGTAAGCGCAGGACACAGTAGGTACAATACATGGGATGGGCAAGAGTGCTGATGCTGTTGCTAATGCTAATGCTGATAATAATTTGTAATAGTTATTATCACCAGATATAGAACACTTATATGGTAGTCGTATATTACATGTTTCAATCAAAAACATTTTCGCGATATTTTAGGTACAAGCAATATGTATAATCCCTATCTCAAAATAGATTTTTTAAAAAGAATGCACGCGATCTCTAAACTATATCACATGCAGAAAGTTCAATTCCTGTGTTACACATACTACAATTAATTTTATAAAATATATTATTATTAAAGTATATATTACATTAAAAAGTCTATATTTGTACAGGAATGCTAATATTCGTATGTTTTATGAATTAACGATTTAACTGTCCCATTTGTATATGCCTATAATTAATTGTATCCCATAATTAACGAAAAATATTTTGCTGATATAACAACAAGTTTCGTAATATTTTTCAAGCACAAAATTGAGTCAGATGATGTTTTGCGTTCCTACAAATTATTATCGCACTCATAAGAAAATTAGACTTTTCATGTCGGCTTCAACTATTTTTTAGAGTTCTCACTTTCTTTCCCCCTCTTTCACACAGGCTTATTTCCAAAATGCCTTTACCCATATTCCACAGAAGTTTAATTAATTATTCATCGTAATAAACAGCGTATAATGATAGAATAAATCTTTTGCAAATATACAGAGTACAAAACTAAATTGAAATCTGAATACACCTTTTCTCTAGACCAAACTTTTCCCATTGAAATCAACGCTAATTTTAACGATTAACTTGATAAATATGTTTATGCTTGAAAATTACTACTAATTAGTACTATAGTCCAATAAAATAACAATGTATGGTCTTTATTTAAAATATAATATACTCAACATAGATATTAAGACATTTAAATATTCTTCGTGAATTATACTACGTATGTTCCATCATCACGCGTTTCAATCTTACAAATATATAAATATGCTATGTCTATGACATCATATATTTTAATATATATGAAAATAGATATTAATAATATTATTAATATTAATAATATTAATAATATTAATTAATTATTATTTTAATATTATACAGGGTGTCCGGTAAGTCTGGAACCATAGAAAAAGTTAGTTTTTTTAAAATATTTTTTTAATTATATATAAACAAATAAAAAACAATGGATAAACAATAAATATACAATAGATAAACAACAGTTTGAGTTCAATAGTGTAAAATAAATTACAAAATATTCTCTATGTGTTCTCCAAAAACAGCAACAGGGTCAGTCCATGCCAAATCAACCAATTTTGAAAAAAAATCCCTGGTCATTGTCACCAAAATTGTTCATTTTTCTG
>JAUZND010061463.1:0-18146 GCA_034780555.1 Coelogynopora nodosa | reverse complement strand
ATAACTAAAAACTTGTTCTATAACTAAAAACTTGTTCTATAACTAAAAACTTGTTCTATAACTAAAAACTTGTTCCATAACTAAAAACTTGTTCCATAACTAAAAACTTGTTCTATAACTAAAAACATGTTATATTGTCTAAACAATTTTTTTAAATTAAAAAAATATAATTTTTTAAATATTCTTTCTACGACGATTTTTTCGGATTGTGGCCATCCCATTGTTTAAATACTGAAAAATGTATTATAACATTTTTAAATCATTAAACATTTTTTATTGTAATAAATTGATAAAAATATATAAAAAACTTATGAAGTTAAAAGGTATTGCTTACTCCATCATCATATTAAACGAATCCTTGAATTCTTCTTTTATTGTCCAAGTATGGGCAAAAGCAAGTGGCCTGGCTTTTCTCGGGTCTGGATATGGATCTTGCCCAATGATAACGACGCGTATTTTAGTTGGATGTAGGTAATAACTGGTCCATTTAAATTCGTTACCTGCTTCTGGAATAACTGTAATACCTTGTTCCAGTATTCGCCTTCGACGTTCCGCATCCAGAAATTCAAACAGTTTAAGGTACGCCATAGGGTACTCTTCAACCCAATAATCAAAAATGGTCTTCCACGCATCATTTAAATAGATCCGTGTTCTTCCATTTTCTCCGTTTAGCCTTTCATTCCAGTTTTGTATCGCTCTTTGTAGTTGTTCTGTAAGAAATATGGAAATTATATATAGTTGTTCTTTGGACAATTTAATACTAGTCCATAATCGTTACTTCAAATGTTATGCTAGGGAAATTAGAGAAAATGTTTAATTTTAAAAACAATTTTAGAAAACATACTATAAGTCGATATGGCATCCAAAATGGCTAAACAAAATTAATATTCACTAAAATAAATAATATAAATAATCTAAAAATACCAACGAAACAGCATACATTTATACAAACCATCACTGGAGTAATTAAAATAAAAAAATTATGAGCTATTTTTAAATTCCAGATTAATGACGGGAAGAGACATGATATGTTTCTAAAACATATAAATGATATATATATAATTACACGTGATAAAAATTAGTGTTTAGATAAAATATAAAAAATTAATATGTATTAAAAAATTATCTTATACATAATAATTATATAATATATATATAAAAATAAGTTGTATTTATGTATAATATAACATTTAGTTGCATTATAACAAATCAAGACGTATTTTATATGGGTTAAACATAATAATAATTACCCATATATTTATATCAATTTAAAAAAGAATTATTTATTGAAAAAATATATTTGTACAGAATTCATTTACTTCAAAAAATATGGACTTTAGCAATTTTATTTATAATTTTTTTATGAGTAAAATATATATTTAATATTTATATAATTATTAATCATAATAAAATATTTATTTCTGTACCATTAAACATACATTTTGCACGATTGTGTACATGATCAGTTTAATTTTTTTTAAATAATTAAAAGTAAATGAATGTTTATTAAAATATAGTATCTACATATACATTTTCAAATACAATTATGTGGATATCGAAAGATGTCTTACGATTTTCAATATTATAATTATATTTAACACTTTTTTTAAAAGCATAGAAAATATACAAGTTAATTATATAATTATTTATTTTTAATGTATTTTAGTAAGTTTTATCTTAATATTCAAACGTGTGTTTTATTTATGTCAGATACATTCTAGAGTCACCTAAAAATTAAACTGAACTTTCAATGAGATACATACAATGTACCTCTTAAATATATTAACGTTATGCATACAATTTGAGAAAATAGTAATATCTTACTTCAATGTCTCAATATCATATCAGTGAGTTATTTATCAATTTCATTTATGTAAATACGGAAAAAGGAGATCGATCTAACTTTACGTAAATGGACGAGCTGCCAAAATCATTACATTTTCGGAAGGTATTATGATTGATTTAATCTAGTATCACCAAAATGAGTTTTCTTTACATGTCATTTTAGTGCACGGAACATGAATAAGCTACATTTATTTCAGGGCGAGACAGACATAAGAATATTTCAATCATGATAAATATCTGCCTCGAATAACAAAGCATATATTTAAACATATTAATTGTTGTTTTGCTTATTGTAAAACTATTGTACATTTTTTAAATAATTGAATTTATTGTACTTTTTAATTAATGCATATCCTAATATTGATGTCACTGTTTTTAAAGTTGCCGTAATCTGGATACAAATGACAAAAAATACATTTATGCATAATATTTTACGATCAAAATAAACAAGTAGTGAAATATATTTAGTTAACTCAAAGCTGTCATAACAACTGCCGAAAATACGACCGCTACAGGAGAAATCGTATTAAGATATCTTCAAACAGACGAATATGATCCCTCGAAAAATAATGATCTGAAACACGGGTGAAAATTAATCCAATAAATTTTGTTTTACCTAAATGTATGTGTACAAAATGATTAGTATTTAATATTAATTTTAATACTAACAATTATTTTTTAACAAATTTAAATGTTTTTTAGGGACATTTATCATCTGTGAAAAACTGAATAGTATAAAAATGAGATTATTTGTTAATTCAAACTTTATGGACAAAAAGGATTTAAACAACGGAACAACTTTTAAATCTAAAAATTAAAAATTGTGTTCCATTTTATGTTTGACGATTCCACTTTTATAAGGAATAAGCTCCTGAAATTTGATATCATTACATTATATCCCATGAAGAGCTGAATATCATGCAGTAGTAAACTTATTAATTAGTTTTGAATGTTATATTACAGAATTAAATTATGGCTTCTTTGCGACTCATGTTTACAATTCACTTATGTCTACTGGTAAAGACGATACAGAACGACCGTCCCTTCACTTAGGAGAGAGAGTAGTCCATGAATTAACTTTACCTTTACAAGGCTATGTAAGAAATGTTGCTACGGACAATTTCTTTACACGTCTAAAGGCCTGTGCCCACGAAGCGCGACGCGACGCGACGCGACACTCCGCAAAAAGTTGAAATACATACTTTTCAATGAACTAGCGCCCACCAAGCGCGACGCGACGCGGCAAAATTGAAGTTGAAATATTTCAACTTTTTTTGCGACGCCGCGCGACGAAATTAATAATTTTATATAAATAGGCGTGTTGATAGTTATTCCTGGTTATGAATATGCAGTAACTTATGTAAAAACATTGAAATATCATTCTCTTTTTATTTTATGAGTACGTTATATTATATACCACATTTTAAAAATATATATTTAATAAATGGTGTTCCATTTTTTCATTTTACCCAAAATATTTACCCTTTACTACCTGACATTAAATAAATAAAAAGTAATATGTTTATTAAGCTATTTCTACATTATTTTTGTAATAGGTGTGACTGTTGTTAGCAAATAACAAAAGTAATAAGGTAAAATTGGAAATCGTTCGCTCGGACAAATAGCCTCTCGATAATTGGTGTCTCTACGTCGAATATGAGGACCAATTTTCTTCAATAGGGCGTTAAAGAGTTGCGGAGACATTCTAAAAAATGTATAGAATCGATCTGGATGATTCCGGAGCTCTTGAATAAGTTGATGTTATTCACCCAGTTCCTTTCTTAACTCCAAAGTAGGATGAACCAATATATTTCACTTCCTTGCTTGCTTGCGTCTTCTTCTAATCAGTAACAGTAATGCGACATCTTCGGCTTCCTTAGATAATAAAAAAAATTATATTCTGTAGGTTTCCTCTTTTTATATAAAGAATTCTAAAAAGATTACCGCGTCGCGTCGCGCTTGGTGGGCGCCATTCATGCGTCGCGTCTCGTCGCGTCGCTTTCTGTAGCGCTTGGTGGGCACAAGCCTTTAGTTTACATCAGTGGATCAAGAGTTATTTGTCTCAGATTCTAACGAGTTCGTATTGGCTCCATTCGCAGCAGCCTGAAATCCGTAACGTCTAGCGTTCCCCAACAAAGCCTAATTTGGCCCTTACTTATTTAGCATTTTCATCTCTACTCTGCAAACTGCGGACATTTCTAACAACATACTTTTAAAATATGCTGATGACTCTGCTCATTGTACCATGTTTCAAGAGTGACTCAAATAGTTTCAAAATCGAATAAGAAAATAAAAATGTTATCCACTGGTCTCAAAATAACCTTCCAATCAATTTTTCTAAAACCACATCTATCACCATAAACTGAATACCAAATTTCCCTCCTCCATCACTTGAAAATATACACCCTTTTCTCACTTGAAATACCTCGGTATAGTGTTCAATAAATCGATTAAATGGAACGAGCACGTGGACTATATAATCAAGAAAGCAAATAAAAGTTTTTACTGCATCAACATTTTAAAATACGTCATTTCGAGTAGTTTCGACCACCTATACAATCAAATCACTCGCAGTATTCTCGAATATCAATGCCCTCTCTTTGTGGGACTCAATAAAAATCTGGAGCAAAAACTAGAAAAATTCTACAGAAGAGCGCATCGGATTATCTGCGGATCTCTTTGCCCTAGAAACTGCCTCATATATCTTTCTCAACGTCATTACCAACAAACAAAGCTTAAAACTATTTAATAAAATTTTGAAACCTTCTAGCCTTATGCATCCACTTTTTCCACTAATAAGTCTTCACATCAGAAGAATCTTGATTCCTTACAATCGCACAAACAGACGCTTACACTCGTTTGTCCCATGCACCAGCATTTTGTACAATAACTCTTTGCAATATATTACTTCCTGATCTTTAAACTTTTATGTATAATTCACAATACCGAACATGCCCCTTTCCCCTCCGCACCCATCCACCTTTTTATTATTTGTATTCTTCTATGCTTTACTTAAATCCTCAATCGATTTTCAATTTGAATTTCAACTGTTCGATGCTTAAGAGTTTTCAACTTGCGCCCCATAGAAATATAAGTACTTATATAGAACTACTATATATATACAGTACTACTATATATAAATATAACTCCTTATATTTCTATGGTGTGCCCTATACAATGCACGGGCATAATATTACTCCCGAATTCGTTGAAAGTTTAAGTAATATTAAGTGGTTTGATTGTTATTTACTATTGAATAAAGAGATAAAGTTACTATACTATAGCATGTTTATATTTAATCAAGCTGATTGTGTGTATATTTAAATTAATTTTAAGTACCATTCTTATTGTAAATTTAAATGTTTAATATTGATCAATATAAACTATAGTATAAATTACGCCAGCCTACACACTCAGTTGAATATATATATATATATTAATTAAATGTGATTTTTTAATTGAATTACAATTAAATACCTAAAAATCAAAAGGCAGGTATAAGGTTAATGATTAAAATCAAAATCTACAATCGACATAGGCCTATGCTGCATAAATATGGTTTACATTCTAGGATTATTTAAGTTTTACACATATTATTTAGTGATAACTATATTAAAAAAACGAAACATATTATACAATAATATATTAGTTGTATTATTATAAAAATATTGTAATGTTAGTTATGCACAGTTTATATGTAATAATATTAACAAATTTACAAATATACATGTAAGTTGTAAGTCTCTTAATATATGACAAAACACGAATATAGAAAGAATTTAAAGTTCAAAACACAATATGTTAAATACAAATATATAAATATAATGTGACTTCTACAAGTCGACAAGCTTTCCATATATTTATCAGCTACTATTAAAACATCATCACCGAGGAATAACAGGGAGGAGTCAGTTGAAGACTTTGAATACAGTCCCGTATCTCAAAAACGGCCTCCTCATTGGTGTCTACTCCCTTCTGGATCTCCGCAAGGACTGGAATATAGTTGAGAATTCCACGATGAAGCAGAATTTCCTGCGAAGTTGGCCTCTTTTGTGCACTTGGTTTGAGCAGTTGCTTGAGCAGTTCAGCCTGAGGACCGCGCACCTTCGGAGTTACCACCGGCCGGGTGAGCGCAATCTTCAACTCCTCCTCTCGTCGGGCCAGATTGTAGGGCAGGCTGTTGTGGTGCATGTAGAACCCGATGAAGCCCAGGCTGAACAGATCGGAAGCCCATGTGACGGTAGCGGTTGATCGGGCAATTCTCAGCTCGGGCGCCATATGACTACTGTGAAAGAGACTCTCCGATAGTGTCACCCTCTTTCCTTCGGAAGTGACGCCTACTAAAGAATTGCCAAAGTCAGACAGGCAAATGTGTCCACTTGCGCGAAGAAGAACATTATTGGGCTTGAGATCTGCATGAAGAATACCATTTTCGTGTAGAAACAATAGTGACTCTGTTAACTCAGCGAGATAAAATGCAATATGTCGTGGACTAAACCGACCTCCGGCAGCAAATCGTTCCTTTACTAATTGTTCAAGAGTTCCCTTCTCTAAAAATTCCATTGCGATTAAGTTCTCATTCTCTGCATTGGTCCAGTTTGTATAAAAGTACGGCAATAAAGGATGCTGCAGGTTTCCACCGTGTCCATCATAAGCCACTGCCAATTTATTTAAAACACAAACTTCCTGTTTGTACATCATCCGATCGGTTATACATTTTATCGCTATTTTTTTGTCCGATGGAATTATTGAACAAGATGAATGCTTTGCCCAATCTTCAAGGCTTGTAACTCGGCAAAGAATTACTTTTCCAAAAGACCCGAAGCCCACATACCCTTTTTCTTGTAAGCCTTCGTTTCCTAAATTTAAGTGATGTACTTTCGATTTATGCTTCTTTTTGAAGGCACCACACAAGAGTGACGAAGTTCCGCTGGCGCTACGCATATTACGAGTTGTAGAATTGTGAATCGAACTACTTGAACTCCGAGGACTTGACGATTTCTTATGTTTATCATCGTGTTCTTTGTCTTGTTTTTTAAACTGTGACAATAGTTCCCTCAGTTTACTAGATGATCTTTCTCGAGGAGGGGACCCTGAATGTAGACTCATTTTTAAAAGATTTATAATTTTATAATAATCAACATAGTACATACATATATATATATATACCTTTATGTTGATGTGTCTCGACCAATACTAACAATCTGATAAAAAAAGAACTCCAAATAGTTAACTTAATGAACTGAGCTATATTTTAAAGTACCTACTTAAAAACATACATGAGTTCAGGTCTGTACACCTATAATAGTATACTATACATACAGTAGGCCTATACTAAATACCTAGCAAACCTATATAGAACATTTACATAACCTACATTACTATCAGCACTCAATACAGCACTCAACAAATTACAATGAAAAAACGTATATTATTGATTTTTCATGATATGGATTATTGTGATTGGAAAATTAAAATATTAGTTTCGTGATAAAAAAATAGTCTGCCCTTAAATTTAAATTATTACGTAAACGAAATATATATACTAAACGGTACAAATCATAAATATATCATATTTGGAATAATGATCAAATTTAAGGAAAAGCATTGACGTAAATACGTAAAAAGCTTCTCGATTGGACATTGTATTTTTAGGATGTACAAGTTTGAATGTACGGGAAGATAATTAATGTTGACCCATGATGCCACTTTTGTTTAAACTCGAAGCGGCCGTCAGCTGTTCACTTTTGGACTCGGCTAACGCTCCAATTGACATTTCTTATCTTGTAATTGTGATTTGGAAAAATGTTGATATGGTAATAAGTTATTAAAAAAATCACGATAAATAATTTCATTACATATGTAAATGCAATCATCTATGTGATATTTATACAATAAACCCATGATAATTGTTTAACTACTTTTATTTGTTAAAGTAATATAATTGTCATTTATGAAAAGTACATATACATGTATTACTTTTGAATAATTGGAACAAAATAAAATTAGTCTCGCAGCTAGCACACACTCCTACTATGAGGAACAAGGTATAACAAGCATTGACCCCCTATAATTGTAGATAATGGTGTCAAACCTTCTGAAATGAACGTCTGCCGGTGTTGGGAGTGTTGGTTTGAACGCCAGAGACCCCAAAGTACCCACTATGTAGAAGCTAGATATGAGGAACCAGGTACTGAATAAAATGGGTATAGAAAGAAGCGTTATAGTCTATGTAGGCCTACTGTATGTGAAATAAATAGTGACAGACATTTCAAGTGGTCATTTCGAAACAACCACTTGAAATGTTGTCACAATTTATTTCATATACAGGAGACTAAAGCAGTCGAGGCCATCCAAAAAAGATGAAGCTATCATATCAACATGTCTCTACCAGGAGAAGTATTGGGTAACCGTCCAAGAAACGACTTCGCCGGGAAACCTCTAGTCTCCAACACCGGCTAAAATATCTCGTTGATATGCTTTGAACAATGGCGAAAAAACTTTCGTTGAATGTCTTAGTGGCATTGTCAGGACAATTCGTTTTTATTGTTATTCTTATGCTCAACTACTATTTGTATATATTTTTACAGTTATCTATAGTGTCCTCATAATAACATTTACAGTTATTTCATCTCGTTTATGATACGATATACTAAATTACGTATTACATATTAAAACATGCATTTCCATTAAATTTACATGCACAACAAATTAAATGTTTTTTATAACATTCTATTTTGATCAGTGTGTTCATTTGTTCACTTTATATAATAAAAATATAAATAACCGGGGAGCAACCGTCCAGCGAGCAATTGTCCGGCTCGGTCACTTGGAGGGTGAGCAACTGTCCGGGATCCAATAGAAACATCTATAAAATCAAAAATAATAGCAGCCAACTGGCCGTGAAAAAAAAGTTAAATAAAATAATTTTATATATTACATAATTAGAATAAATATTACTTTATAACATTAAAAATATAGATAATTTTTCATCAATAAAAGATAATAAGCTATTAATTTATTCATTGAAAATCAATTAACCAAATATTTGCTTGTTTCGTTTAATTATAATAAAGTGACGCTCCCTCTCCATGGTGGCTTTTCTTGCTCATTAAAAATTTGCATCTCTATGGCAATTGGACACATAGCTAGAGCATACTCAATGTTCTGCTTTGGGCAATAATTTTGTTGATAGAAATTCTCTGGTTCAATTTGTGGTCTGAAAATAAATGTAATTCTTTATTTATAAATCATAAAAAATATGATTCAATGATATCATAAACTTAAAATGGATGCCCAATTATTTAAAAATACATTAAAATTAAAGGCCACCTTAATTAGGGACAAAAACTGTGCATGCGTCTCATTATTTTCCCATATTATACAGTATATAATACATTCAAACTATAAATTTAATATAACAGACGTCTTCTGTATTGTAAAGCTTAAGTTTTCCTTAACAATTAATAGTATGTAATATACATCCACCAAATAAATAAAAGGCCTCAAGAAAGTGTATGTTACACAATTATTTGCGCATTGCACACGCATTGAGAAAAGCATTCATGTAAAGCTTTAACACAGCCATTAAAATTATTTGTCCACATGCGGTGTGATTTATATATTTTGATAAAAGATAAATGAACTGATAAATTAAATTGACAGGTGACAGCCAAAACATAAAAGTCAAGACTGTAAGACGATCAGTTTAGTTGCACAATATAACATTAAGAACAGTAAATATACCGAAAAAAATTACAATTAAATTAAATGAGGGAAAGTTCGTTCTTTCAAAATTTAATCTAAGCTGATTAAATTAACCAAATTTAATATAATTTTTTATAAGTTTTTTCTATTTTAATATTTCTCCGCTCCCTGATTAATTAATAATTTTTTTGTTTAAACGAGTTCTAATTGTGTTTTGTTTTTCTTTTTAAATATAACAGTGCAAAAAGGTCGAGGGTTTTTTTCATGTGAGTTTTTTCACTTTTTATTTTAACATAACAGTCGAACAGAGTTTTGATAATGTAAAGTGACTAGAGAATTATGCCGTCATTGTCGTCATTGTAATATATTGTTTCATTATGATTTATCATTAATTTTAGTTAATTTAATTATTAACAAGTCAAATAATATATTATAATTTATATATCATTCTTAGTGCAGTCATCACACTGTTAATAATACCAATAGTGGGAATTATTGAAAGTACAATAATTTTAGTTATATTTATAGATTTAATAGTAATTACAGACTCATTAATATTTATCCATGTATATAAAAATTGATATTATTATTATATTTGTGGTATTCTTTTAGTTTTACAACTATAGACATACATTATTTGGTATAGAAGTACCATATTTCTTTGAATAAACGTCGCCCTCGTTTAGATGCGCCCACGAATAAACGCACAAGTAAAGCAGTACCTTTTAAATAAATGCCGCAGATAATTAAAATATTAAAATATCCAAACCAATCAACCAACAGGCAACACACACAATCCATAAAAATGTATAGTCAGCTGATTAAAAAGTGGCAACACCCACACACACAATCAATAAATCTTCATAGTGGTATTCTACATTATACTATAATAAGCACTTCAGTATCGATTTTTAAATTGGTCATTTTAAATAAAACGTCTTTTTACATGGTATGTAAATCACTTGATTATTGATACAATAAACAGTATAATAAAAAGCTGATTAGCACAAAAGAAAGAGAACATTTCACTGATCATTTTGGTATGAAAAACATGACCTAAAAGTTAATACAAACAATTTTCTTACCATGCAAAAATTCTTAAAAATGACTTAAAATTCAGTAAAAACTGAAGTGTTAACTGTAAAAATATTTTAAAAATTATAAAAAAGTCTATAACTAGGTCTAGTGTAGCCAATGAGATCAGACTAAAAAAATATTAGCTACCTATTAGAACATGCTAATAATATAATGCAATAAAGAACACTAGGTACCTACATAAAATGTGTGTAGGTGTTTTTATTCTGTCAACTAATTATTAATAAACATTTTATTAAATGCCGCCCCTTGAATAAATGCCACACCAAAATAAATACTTGTCTAATAAATGCTGTGGCGTTTATTCGAAGAAATACGGTATTTGTTTTAAAGCTAATATTACTATTAGTTAATAAATATGATATCTATATCTTGTTTAAAAATTATTTACTATGTATAATAATACTAATTATGTACACAAAGTTCATGAAAAGATTTTATTATCTAAATATCTTTGACTTTGTCATATTTAAATATTACTACCAAATATAAGCACCAAATTATTTAGTCATAAACTAAAAGAATACTGTTATTATTATATTTTAGACGCTTATTTAGACACTAGTTTAGACATCACCCTCGAATAAACGCCTCACCAAAATAAATGCTTGTCTAATGAAAAATGCCATGGCATTTATTCGAAGAAATACAGTATTTGTTTTAAAGTTAATATTAGTTAATAAATATGATATCTATATATTGTTTAAAAATTATTTACTATGTATAATAATACTAATTATGTACATAAAGTTCATGAAAAGATTTTATTGTCTAAATATCTTTGACTTTGTCATATTTAAATATTATTGTTTTTCTTAACTAATATTTGCATTAAAACAATTGTTAATATTATTATATTTGTTAACAAATATTACTACCAAATTATTTAGTCATAAACTAAAAGAATGTTATTATTAGTATTACAAAATAATGAAATTTGCACTTATGAAAGTATTAAAAATATTTATTTAATTAAATAAAAAAACAAATTGAACTATATTATTGTTATTTTATGTATGTTCAAGTGTCATCATAATCACAATGTATTTTAATATACTTCATTATTAATGTACAATAGACTTCCATACTGTCAATAGCACTTAGAAGTGACTTAATAACAGTGTATAGTCATACTGTAAATAGCTTTTATACAGTTTAAATAATCTCCCTACTGCTACACCACATATATTGGGTTATACTATGCTAGTCAAAACCTAATATAAATTTCATAAAACCTAATACTGATTTTCCATAAAACATGATACTGGTACCAAATATATAATAAAATCTAATGCTCATGCCAAATATATATATGATAAAACCTAATGCTGATTCTATAAAATTCTAATGTATATCAAATCATATTAAATACAAAGAAATATAATTTACATATATATATATCCCATATTTGGGTTCCCCTAATACCAATAGTAATGTTGGCAATAATAATTTAATTCTGATGGTTCATGAACTGTCAAAATGGAAAATGAATATTTCAAGTCTAAAATGGACCAAATGGTTCACAACCAATTGGGTAATACAAATTATAATTTAAAATTTGCTTGCCATTTGGACCATTTATGAATTATACATTTAAAAATATATATAATTATATAATCTTTTTATTGATGTTTTGATAACTTAGCATTAAAATCTTTTATTCTAAACTCCATCAAAAGAAAAAAGAGGTGGACATCAAGTAATTGAAACAAAATTAATGATAAATTCTCTTACCACCTGGAACATTTGCAAATTATTAATTTTATGAAATTTTAAAAGCATTACATTTGCTCCACTAATGTTTTGAACAACTTTAGTATTAAAATCAGGTGGATATTGAGTAATTGAAATTAAAAGATTGATAAATTCATATAGGACCATTTTTCTAATTACATAAACCATTGGTAAGTAATTTATGGTTAGCTTTCTGTTCAAATGGGATACAAACTGTCAGATTTCACTTTCTGTTAACAATAGATAAATAAAAAATTAAAAACCATAGAAATAATTTTTTTAATTTTATTAAAAAAAAGTGTAATCATCATAAAAATATTTATCATTTAAGTTAAGTTAAAAATTTATTAATAAAACTTTTAAAACTTTCATTAAACTTTTAATAGTTCTAATTATTAACAAAAAAAGTCATGGCCAATGAGGAAATATTGTTTATTACAAAGCACACAAAATTTTTGCCAAAACTAAAAAGTAGTATGATAAAATAATAAAAAGAATAATAATTAAATAGTATATATATTCAAGATAAGATAACACTGTCATTCAAAATTCAGAAATTAAACAAAATGTCGAGAACTGAAGACTATTTCTAGAATGCACACATACTATACATCTATTTTTATGATTCAACTATTGAATAAATGCAGTACTTAATGCTTTAATTTAGTATTCTACTAATCTATCTATTTTTTTAAAATTGAATTATACAAAAAAGACAGGCAACTTGATCTTGGAAAAATATTTTACTGATCTATTAATTTTTTTCTGAATTGAAATATACCAAAAAAAGTCTGGGAAATTGATATTTGAAAATCTGTGGAAACCCTAAAATTAATTAATGTTTTTATATTTATATAATAATTTTTTTTTAAATAGTACAATGTTATACATTTATTATGCATGTATGCATAAAACTTTAAAAAAATAAATCCGATTGTATTATTTTAGATTTGTATAAATTATATATAGTAAAATTTACTACAGTAAATCTATTGATTGACTTATTCTTGAGTAATATATATATATATTACTTTACATAGGTTTATATATATATTTACATAGTATATAACATTTATTTATAATTAACTTTTAATTAAAATTTAGAGTTATTGTCATTCATTTCAAATTCTTATAAAAGCCCCTTTCTTTTTTCAAAGTTAGATCCTCATATCTATTTAATTAGTAAAGAGTTTTGTGACATGTACTTTTTTTATATTATTTGAAAATTACTAGTGAATATCAATTACTGATTATTTAAATAAAGTTTTTGATAATTAGTCTAAACAGTATAAAATTATACTATTGATATGTACTATGAAGGTATGTTTCTCTTATATAGCTATTAGAAGCTCATATGTAAAACAGAATATAGGCAGGTATTTCATATATATTATATATATAAAATAAATATAAATAAATTCATATAATATTGATTAGACATCTATTTATGCATTTTGTATTGTTCATTTATGAAAAATGTAATATTTTCTTTATTATATAATTGTTTGTCATATTGTAAATTAAGCACATTATATCACCTACAATATCTATTTGCTATAAATTCTGTTTTGTAAAATATGACTTTTTAAAAACATTGTTATGATGAACTTTTGTGTTGCATATGCTAGTACAAAAATTGAATGTAGTAGTGTAATTATATTATAGTATTGTGTATTGCATTGCAAAGTTTAAAAAAATTTCTAATTATGTTTTTTAGCTATCCAGATAAAAGTGTGACTGGAGTTATTTACTGTTTTTTACACAGTTACTCACAGTACTCCAAATGTTGAAATTTCAAATATAATTATTGATTATGAATTTGATTAATATATTAATAATTTTAAATATAATTTTCTTGTTGGAAAATGCATGTTTAGATCTATTTATTATAATATGTTTACAACTGATCAATTTTAATTTAGTTTTTTTTAATTTTTTGGAAATAATATATATATAAATTTATGTCTAAAGCTTATTTTAAAATTATTATGATTATACTATTAGTAATTGACATTATTGGATTTATTTTATTTTATGTCCATACTAATTGTCTTATTTTTATACCTTTGCCCATCAAAAAATCAATACATTTGAAACCATTAATTTGATTACTATCACTCTTTTTCAATCAAATACTTATACTACCTCAACTTACCTTTTATGCAAATATGTCTTTACTTTTCATAACATTTTATTTAGTGCTGTTTATTATTTTAATGTAATGAAATTATTATCAATATGATCAAATCGTCGCTATTCTTAGCAAAAATCGTATCTGCAAATATTGTATCTGCAAAAAATGTATTGTATTATCTTCAAGTATTAGTGCACATTATGTGTAAATATCTTGTCTATCAGACGATTAGTATAGTTGCTAGACATTTTTAAACAAATATCGTATGTCACTTACGATACCTTAGTTTTTCATAGCAAATATCGTATCTGTATTTAAGATAATTACTATATTCTGCAGAGTCTGAAAGTATCTTAAGTGGCAGATAAGATACTAGTATTGTATGGAATTTGTGTAGTTAATTTATTTATGTATATAACAAATATACACCCAGCATTATTTAAATAGCATGCAGTTGTATTAATGTATACAAATACATGTGATTGTGTAATAATATTAATCATTTAACTAAAGGTTAAATATTTATATGATTACTTCGTGTACGGTGTGTCCCATAATTATATCAATAAAAACAAATAACTAATTTTACATCATTTTCACTTAAAATTTTGGTATTATTTTTAAACTTTTCACAAAACACCCCTTTGAACTTTTTATATCAAATAGTGACACATTAAAAATGGAATACCATATATTATTCAGCCATAACAAACGTATACACTTTTACTTATTTCATTTTTGGGGCAACCTGTATTCTTATAAATATGGTAAATCCGTTTTTATAAGCAAATATTGTGATGACCATTTTATATTTTTAGAATCTCTAAAGGAGATCTCCCTCTTTATGGACACGTGTTCTCTAAGTCGTCAGATGCAAGAGCTCATCGGAAAATATATTCTGCTCGAAGAATTCTTTATGCGTGAAATGGTTATTAAGGTGGTTTGCTAACATATTTATTATTTTGTTAAAAATTGAAAAATTATATTTTTGTTACTTATAAGTAGTATTTTATAATATTGTATAAAAATTGTGTTTTTAAAAAAGATATTGTCAAATTTAATAGTGATTTTGATCCGAATATGTTCAATATTATCAATGAGCATCTTAATTACAAAAATTAGTATTTGAATTTCATTTATAATCTTTTTTTTCTTCAATTTATATTTAGTTTGTTGCCTCATCTCAGTTATAGGCCGCTGTTAGCGTTATTTATATCACTTTTCCATTCGCAGGCAATTTCTTTGGACACTTTAGATGACACAAGTCAAACCTCCTCAACTGTCGATGATGTCTTCTTCATTGTCAAGAAGTGTGTCAGGTAAGCAGCTTATGTCATGTAGTAGATCCAACTATATTATTATACTACTGAGGCAGACTACTCTGTTCTATGGGTTCGCTCTCAACTATGTATTTTGAACATTGCCATGTAAGTGTACCAAGTGAAAACTGTATTTAGCATATTGTGTACTTTATTATTATTACATAATATAAGAATGTCCTGTCTATCAAAGAAACAATCAAACAATTAATGTTTTGCTAAAGGGTAAATTAAATAAGACTTAATTGTTTAGTCGAAGACTTTTAAATCGATATTTGTAATGTGTAGTGTATTTTTTAGGTATCCTATATCAATTTCAAAGCAGGGGCGGATCCAACAGGGGCATTAGACCCGTTTTATTCATTAGCGTTTTAAGTGCCATTTTGACTGTTGAAAACACATCTTTAGAAAGGCACAAAAATATTCTTAAACGATTTAATTGTTCGTTTATGCATGTATATATATTATATATGCTTTTTTTAAACAATCAGTGCTCATTTCCTTGGATTCCCAATGTCAAAAAATTATGGTTCCGCCCCTGCAAAGAATAATTTAATTTGTTTGTAAAAAATATAAAATTTGCCTATCAATTTCGATATACCTTTTTTAATTACTAAGATATATAATGAAATTGATAATAATAACAAAATATGTGTTAGTCCATACCATATAAGTAGTGATGTGCGTAATTATTTTTACTGTAAATCGTCATTTGATTATAGCATATAGTTTAAGTTAATTAAAAGTTCTACTTTTTCAGTATTGTGTATATCAGCATGATCTCATGGTTCAATATATTATGCACTTTAGTTTGCTGTGCCCTACATAATATACTTATCTAAAGAATAAATAGTTTAATTTGTTAAACATGTGTTTAAGTCTTAATTCATATTCAATGCAACTTTTTGTTATAATATGTTTCGTAATTTGAAGTATTGATTTATTTATCTTCATATGATTTTACAAGGCGAACACTTCTATGAAACAATGGCTACATATTCTTATCTAGTTAATCTATTAAAAATCCATTTGTACTTTGCGTTTTCTGCTATAGTCATAGCTTGGCAACCAAGCTGTATAATACTCGTATAGTTTTTTTTACTAATATTAGTTGAAATATAATGTATTTTTTAGATGTTTTATATATACATATTTATCTTGAAAGTGTTACCAAATTATGGGAACGATGGTTTTTACTCATACAATTTTGATTAGTAATTATAATGAAAATTATAGCCCTTGTTAACAGTTTTTGGGTACACATAGCATTTTCCAATTTATGTTTTGAAAAAAAATATTTCAATCATGGAAGTGACATCAAAAATGTTAGTCAATCCTTTTTATTTTCTATTTCAAGACCCTCTAATACTATAAGCGCTAAGATTTTTCATGGATATATTACATGACAATTTTAATATGTAGATTAACCTAGAGTTCTATAATAATACTGAAATAAGAACCAAATTCGGTTCAAATAAGAGAACGATGCGCAAATATTTTGCAATGAAATTACATTAGTATTGTAAAAGATATCTTATAATATTATTTCAACTGATCATTCATTTTCATGGGTGTTGGAACTTCGCCGAAGCATCTTGACATTTGTCTGACAAACATTTCTTGGGGACCTTTTATATACAGTTTATGCCGTGGGACACCCAATATATATTAATAATCATTTATAAATATTGATCCAATAGGGTGCCAGAACTGTCGCACCAGATTCGACGCACCTGTAATTTGTATTTTTTTAATATTTAGTTTCATCTTGTATCCGTTCTTCTATAGCACGAATAAAATTGTCTTTTATATCACCAACTGTGGTTAATTATCTATTTTAGTTACCACATTTCAGATTCTGTTAATAAATTGTATGTTTTCTTTGGTTTTATCAAAGTATAAATCCTGTGATTTATCATTTAAATTTACTGACGTAATTTTTTATATTGACTGAGAGATTTGTACGAATGATTAGAAGTACACATTTTAAATTAAACAAATGTATTAATAATTATTGTTAATATTTTGTAATTTCGCAATTTTAATAAAATTTAGTTTCGTTACATCCCTATCTAATATAGCACGAACTCCGTCATAAATTCAAAGGCAAGTTGTGCGTAGGCTCACTGTAACTAGAAAGTTCTATTATGTAGTCCAGCCATGACTCACCATCCCCGCCTCTGTCTCTTCTCCAATCAGACGAGCCCTCTCCTCGAGCAGTGTCGACGGCGTCTGCGCCATGCTCAACCATGCCGGCAGCGTCCTGGAGGGCCAGTTGCTCAACTTCCTCGCGGGTCGTATCCGCGCCGGTT
>JAUZND010061452.1:0-18147 GCA_034780555.1 Coelogynopora nodosa | reverse complement strand
GATATACTGTGCTGGTTTTCTGCTAGATTTTCTTTTCTGATAAGTGAATCCAACATTTTCACCAACTTCGACTACAGTCAGGATAGATAATTTAAATTGGAGGGAATGACATAAGCTAGAATCATGCAAAGCCTCTGCCTATATTCTATTTTACACTTACAGAGCCCTGTAGTGTAAACTGTAAGTGCACTTACAATTACATGTAAACTGTCTATATATATATTCTTCTAAATTTAGTAATAAATAGTATATTGTTTGATTTCCATAAATTAAAATATATCGTGTTATGTTTATCCGTACTATAATATATCTGGTGTTAGATTAATTTTGTAATATGTTACAATTCAATTTAAAAGTTGCTTTTATTTTATAATTAATTGAGGCTAAAGCCTAAGGGAATAAGTCAAAATTATAAATTTCAAGCAATTTGATTGAAGCGCATTGTTTTGTATAGTAACAGAAACATTGCAATAGTGCGGTAAAATACAATAATGCTAAAAACAAAAATAAATAATAATTTGTTTAATTTTGTAAGAAAGAATTAATAAAAGATATTATAATTTGTAACAATTATAACATACATTAAACTCATCAAATAAAATCGTTTATTCGTCCTAATACATTTGACAAATAAACTTGTTTATTAAGACGTTTACAAATGTAAATTATAAAAATCTATAAAATGGTCATTTGACTTTTAATTTGATAATGAAATTTCAAACTTTACTATTCCAATAGTACAAGAAACAATTATTAAATTAATCATAAAATATCAATATCAGCTTATATAGAGTTATGTTCCCCATACGCGAAATAATGACGTAAGAGAGGTATAATTATGACGATATTGATGATTGGACAAGATTGGACACAGATGGCGGTTGAGTTGCGAGCTGCGTATCCTATAGCAGCAGTGGTGATGTGTGACAGTTTCTGATGCCGCGTCATCATTCGACGGTACTGGATCGATCATGACACAAGTGAGAAGGAATATTAATCAACACATCCAGAATCATAATTCATGTCGAACTTGTATAATGTGCTAGTTATTTAAGGCATTGACACAAAACTGGAGTCGTCATGTTGTCCGAAACAAAACCTCATTGCAGCTTAGCAGAAATTGGTATCATCGCAAACCAAATTCGGCCGTATTTGCACTCGTTCCAACAAAATTAATTTCAAAGTATGATTTTGATAGTCATCAATTAGTTCAGCAAAGCTAGTACGTATTAGGAGTAGTAGGTAGTAGTAGGTAGTAGGACTAGTCCATCGTGTGTAATGATGTTTTTAATGTACAATAGGTTATATAGTTTTGAATTATAATTCAGAAACAAATCGCTTAGTGATTGGTTAAGATCAGAGGTCTCAGTAATCTGCCGAAAATGCATTAACTTTTTCTGATCTTCGGACTTTAACGACTTGATCAGGAGCTCGTGCGAAACATACTTGGTTACACGTCACAAAACAGATTTTATTCTATGTGATGATGGTCTAGTGTCTTAAATATGATACCTGCTCTATGGATCAACTACAACACACCGACAAAGTGTAAAATCTTTTCTGTTGCCATGTAACGAAAATGAGAGGCCATCATATCTAATTGTAGATAAACCTGGGTTTTCACAAAAGTGGTCATATTTAATAAAGATAGATAAGGATACATAATGTTCCCGAAGTTTTATTTAATGATGGAAAATTCACCGGACTTTAACATTGCATTTTTGTGTAATATAGCCTCTGAAGATTTCAAAAACACTACTCAGGAAAATCTCATTTTAAGGGGAACAAATTGTGACGTCATAATCCAATATGCGGCCAATTACATGCAATTTCTTCAATGTGGGAATTACCTATCCATAGTTGATAGTTTTAATGTCCGTGGATGTTTCTACGGTCACAGTATCGCTTACAGTGTCTTATTTTCCTCTATAACGTCATAATCAGAATTCAATGTTTCAATTTTATTGAATTAAAGTCATCATAATTGAATAAATAACCTTTAATTACACTTAAGAAACAGTACTGTCAATAATACGCAATGTAATTTTTGTAAACAATGTATACGCAATAAACAATGTAAGCAGATATAAATGTCCATTTTATTTTTACAGCAATATGAATTCAGTGATTATAAATTAATCATAACATAATCATATATGTGTGTATTAAACTATATAAATATGAGTAATACACAAATTATAAAAAAAGTTTATATGTCCAAAAATTGCTTACAAAAAACGACTGGTGTATGCCTACACAGCTTGCAAGAGCTTCTCACCGAAGTGATTGTTCGATTTGAAAACTTTGTATTTATTCTAGTGATTCTTGAAACCGTAGTCGATGAATTCCGGAGTTTGCTCGCTGAATATTCCAAGAGGTTTATTTATCATGGAACAGAATTCTGCGACATGGAAGCTGATGGCATGCACCTTGGGGGTTACTGGTAATTTCAATGACAGATACAATGCCATGAATGATTGAATACATTTACTATAGCTGGCATCCAATGTCATTCCAAAAACAGATGAAATTACCTTGTTCAGTGCTTCAAACACTTCAACGAACGGAAGACAATTCACTGGACAAAGACTTCGCAGTTTGTTCAACAATTTTAAGTAGCTTCGGACTGTACATTCCTGTTAATGTTTCACCATGGTAGTGTTGCATTTCGATGTTGCACGATATGAGCCACTTGTCGGCATCAGGCCACAGTGCCTTTATTTGCTTGAATATGAGGCAATCAGAGCTTTTCAGAAGGTGCATAACCAGAGGGGAACATGGCGGAGTACTGCAAAATCAGCATCCCCCTTTGATAAAAACTGGATGTATGACATTGCTGAACGTATCTGCGTCTTTTTATCTAGACCCTGAATCGAAGTAAGCCCAGAAAGACGAATTTAGGGATCCAACAGTTCGTGAGTTTCCTTTCACACACATGCAACGAGTATTTATCACTGTCACACCAGCAGCACGGAAACGTACAACTATGAGACATGAGACCAAGGTAAATGTTACAGAGCTTCAAGTTTGTTGATACATTAAATTTTTTTCTAGTAGATGCAAGCTGATTGCCGTTCATAGTATCTTAACGTTCGTATGATTTTCATGTATCTCTGGTACAATTGCAATTATACGTAGAACACTACATTACACCTGAATTAGAAAACATTGATTTGCTTGCGCTTGATGCAACATATTCTCGTTTATTTTGAGGAAAAGTGGGCCAGGTAGTGTGGCCTGATGCCGACAAGTGGCTCATATCGCGCAACATCGAAATGCAACACTACCATGGTGAAACATGATCAGGATCAAAGGACAGTCAGAAGCTACTTAAAAGTGTTGAACAAACTGCGAAGTCTTTGTCCAATGCATTGTTTTCCATTCGTTGAGGTGTTTGAAGCACTGAACAAGGTAATTTCATCATGTTTTGGAATGAAATTGCATGCCAGCCATACTCAATATATTTAATCATTCTTGGTATTGTATCTGTATATATGGCATGCACCGTATCTTCCATGTCACACAATTCTGTGTAATTATACATAAACCTCTTGGGATATTCAGCGAGCAAACTTCGGAATCCATCCACCATTATTTCAGCAATCACTGCAATGAATACAAACTTCCCGAATCGAACAATCACTTTGGTGAGAAACTCTTGCAAGTTGTGCAGGCATACAGCAGTCGTAATTTGTAAGCAATTTTTGGACATATAAACTTTTTATAGTTTATTTTTTAATCATGTTTATATGGTTTAATATTCATACACGCATGATTATGTTATGAATAATTTATAATAACCTGTTTTAATTTTTTAATACCTTAAAAAATAGCATGGGCACCTATATCTGCTTACATTGTGTATTGTTTACATTGTTTACTGTAATTACATTGCGTATTATTGATTGTACAGTTTCTTAAGTATATTTAAAGGTTGTTTATTCAATTATGATGACCTCAATTCAATAATGAATAAAGATCCTTTTGGAAAATTCTACTTGTCTTAACATATTTTTTAATTAGACGAAACATTGAATTCTGATTATGACGTCATAGATATAAATTAGACAATGTAATCGATAATGTGAGCTTAGAAACATCCAGGGACATTTTAAAACTATCAACAATGGATAGGTAATTCACACATTTGTATGCATTTGTAATACATGTATATATGCTTTAAAATTCTTTGTTAACAAGTTATTGACAAATTGCATATAATTGATCGCCATTTTGGATTATGACGTAATATTTTCTTTTCCTTAAAATGAAATATTGTTGATTAGTGTTTTTGAAATCCTTAGAGGCTATACTACACAATAATGCAAAGTATTAGTCTGGTGAATGTTTCACCATTTGAGGCCCCTTCAGGAACACCGTGTATAAGCTTTATGGCTCATGTTGCGTCCGATCTACAATTATAAAGGAAAAAACAGGCAGGAAAAAGGAAGAGGAATTTGGACAAGGAAGAGGAGTTTCCCTTATTGCAAAGTTGTATTCATCAGTTTGTATGTTAACCAATTAGGAGAGAGGTCACCATGTCAAAAATATTACAGTTGCATATATTTTACACATAATAATAATGTTATTTTATTAATTGGTGTTATTACTCGTTGTTTAAATATAAATATATTCTTTATTAATAAAACTCCCGAAATGACAGCTGGCGAAATTACATGTGTCCATGGATAAATGTTATTTCGGCAGCACGGTCATTAAACAAGAACAGGACATCTAGTAAGCGAAAAAATTATATTTTGGAAAGAGATGACCGAAAATGTTGATATCATTTCTATTTGTCCTTTATCTATTAAGCATATCTAAATTAAATATTATGATTAAAAAATGTCCTGCTAAAAGTAAACATTTCACTGGTGATGAGTAGAATATTCACCGATATCCTATCAACTAAAGATATTCCTAATAATGAGATTTTGTAGTTATTATAAATAGAGTAAATTACTTTTAACTAAGCTCATACTTTTAACAGCTTATAGAAAAATTAAAATGTATAAAAAATTGTACATATCATAAAAATTATCTGGGGACGATATAATTATTTGTGGTCGGACTATCTAATCAGGAAATGTCAAGGTGTCAAGTACATTTATATAATAATATATCAATTATATGACTAACTGTCGAGACAGGTACTAATAGCTGTGAATTAAAATAAGGTTGTAATTATAGTATAATAACGATCAAATTATATGTATTTATAATATGAATAATTGTTTTAAAATAATACAAATCCCCTTATAGTATTAATTATAAACTTTTTAATATATGTATACTTTTAATTAAAACGTCGTACACAGCTTTTCTCTTGCTTTACATTTTAGTTCCAGTCAAATGCTCATAAAAAAGTCAAAATCCCACACGGTCAAAATCCTACATGGTCCGTACACCTTTATTTGCAAACAAGTAATTACATAAATAAGTGTGAAAGCTCTTTGTGAAGTAATAACACATTACATCGAAATATATTATTATAAAATGGAATATATAAACAAGACCAGGGGAGAATTTAAAAATGGTGGATTTTGATTTGAAGGAAATTTGGCGGGAGTCCAGTTTTGACTATCATTTGATCATTGGGGAATTTCATTGAGTTGGTTTTGAACGTGTGATTTTGATTGTGAAAGACAAAACACCCTAACTGACAGCTGGTGAAATGACATTTATCCACAGTAAATAAGAAAAAAATAATTATATCATGATATTGAAAGTAGTAGGAGGGTTGTCAACTCTGGATCACCCCTCCCCTACATCCCAAAAAAAAAGGTGTAATATGAATGCACTTTGAATGCACATTGAATTCTGAACCAGATCCAGACTTTTAAGTGCAATCTAGCTTAATATAAATAGAGACTGTTGCAACGTGAATTCATTCTGCTTCCGGCTCTTACCATGAACAGTCGTACTCCCTAAGACTTGCTAATTCACTATTATAATTTTTTGTTTTATTATAGAATGCTATAATTCAAATTTTCAGTGCTACTGCTGCTACTATATGTTTCAATTACACTTTAGGATTCATTTATTAAATTACTTCATGATCAACTTTTTGAACTCACGGGCAAATATTGAATAATGTGTAAATTAATTTAAAATTTAAAGTAAATTAAAGTAATTAAATTAAATTAAAGTAATTAAAAATTTAAAGTAAAAACTTCTCCTGATGAGCATGTTTCAACATCATCTTCATCTTTATCTAGAAGTGATTCCATAGATGAGTGTGATTTGTAAGCAAAACATTTTATGTTATAAATATTATTATTTATATATATATAGTTTTTTTAAAGAATTAAATTAGTAGACTGAATAAATGACTTTGCGGTTTTAATGCGCTGCTTCTACAGTTGACATTGTTATGCCCTGTTTCAACCATATAAAATTATAAGTAATAATATGCGTGTATATCTTACATACTTATGCATAGTATATGGAAGTAATAAGAGGTTTACAATCCATGCTTGTAGTGACATGGTCTTTACTATACTTAAGTCTTATCATCCTCGCAGGGTGTTAGTAGACCAACGCTTCCAACAGTACTTTGTATGAGGAGCTAATGCGCTATGATCGGCTGTTGACTTTCACAGGTGATGGCATGCACACAAACAATATTTTTAAATAAAAGACGGAACACAACGTGATGTATGAGCTTCAGTATTCATAACAGGTGTAAGCGATTTAAGAATGCATCTACAAGTTGATGTATATGTAAAGGGTAATTCTCTATTTCATTTAAAAATTAATATATATATGTGTATGTAATATTTAAAACTTCTTGATTTAACAAAATATTTACATTTGTTAAATTTTGATTTAAAAAAATTAGGAATGATAACTCTGAGGGGACTATTGCTGAGTGCAATGTCACTCTTACAGCAGAACTCACATATTTACTATTGGAAATAGATGATGATGATGATGAAGTAGAGGACGAGGAAATGATTGAGGAAGAGTTCATCCGAAGAACGAAATATTATCACTGAGCTATTTGGCACAATGTTTAACCAACACTACTAAATACCAATATCAACACTAGCAACAGTACCACTTACTATAACAATTCCAACTCCTATTTATTGTGTGGATAATCAAAATATGAATACATTCGTTCAGTTTGAACAATATATATATATTAAATATTGAAACTATTAATTCTGAACTGGAGGATTCTGAGCCAAATGTTCCAGCAGACAATTTACATTACAGGTTATTTGGTAATATTTCTAATATTAGTAACGAGGAAGATGTACCTCTGGAAAGTTCCAAAACCTCAATGATTAAACAAACTAACCAACCATCTCATATTTTCAAACGGTGGTCAATTACCATGTTCTTCTACCACCAAAGTGACTATAAACAAATGCGGAAATTGTGATGCTATATTTCCGTACCCATGCTGCTTTCTCACAAAACAGCTTGTCATCCTGATCATTTACCACTGATTTGTAAGGATTTTAATGAGTGTATGGATAGATATGTACCACAGAGAAGCAGGAAAGGAAAAACACAGTAGGGCCTACAAGCGTTTTTCTCTTAAATAATTGGATATGCAAACAAAGACTTTTTGAAGCTGCTCTTCCTTTAATTATCGATTCGTTTGAACAACTTTGTGGTAACCACAATGGTGAATGTAAAGCACATCCAGTTATTAATGTTGGCGTCGCCAAGTTAAATGGAAACGTAGTTACCTACTCTCAAAGAAGTTGAATGGTGTTATCTTCGAATCACCAAAATTCACTAAAGCACCCGAATATTATGGAAACTCAGACGATGTCGAGGTTTCCTTTCATCTAGCTGCTAAAAAATACCAATAATCAATGTTGTAAATTTTCAGTATTGGCATGCCTCTACGCAAAAGATTTAAATAATAACATAAATCGATGTCAAAAGCATGATCAATTTAGTAACAAATATTATTGGAGTGGAATTGTTTCACCTGTTAATGCTAAGGATGTGCATTTATTTGAACAGCATAACAGAGGAATTTTCTTAAATATATTGGAATGGAACGAAGACAATCACTTCATTATGTTAAAGTTCTACGAGCCGCTGGAAGACATCTACTGATAATCCCGGACAGGTTATAAATATGTTAACATCAAAAGACTCGGCTACTTATATTCCGGTGATAAACTTCAATCGTTTACTATGAAGCAAGAAAAGAAGACAAAATGGTAACTGGGCTCATTCTTGCAAATTTTAGGAACGTTGCCTCCATCTATTCTCCCCAGAAGAAGTGTTGCCACAACATAGAAACACTTGTTACTCAACGCAAGCAATCACACGTGTTACTAGTAAAAAGACTCATCTAGAATTTGAATCGTGGAAATTTTGTCAAAGGTTACCTTATATTGTATATGTGGACAATGAATGTATGGGTTGAAAAGATAAAATCATACACAAACCGGCTACCTGTGGTATGATTCTTCTTCTTCATCCAGAACTGAAAACTCCTCCTTTCAATCCCGCATATATTTGTTTTGTAATTGAATTAAATTGTATTATGAAAGCGATGAATTGGTTGGAGTGGTAGGGAAGAAAAGTATACCAGTGAAACAAAGACCATACAAATGAAAAGGTTCAATGGACGAAGGAAGAGAAGAAACAGCATTATAAATCTGTTGTTTGTTACATTTGTCGTAATAACTTTTTTAAACTTCTAAGTCAAAAAGTTGTTGTACATGATCATCCCACATGAAAGTATAAAGGTGCAGCCTGTCAAGATTGCAATGTGAAAATGCGACTCGACAGAGAGATCCTCTCAATTTTCTTCCATAACTTTAAAAATTATGACGAACACATACATTATCAAGCTACTCTCGGCAAGAAAAAAGAGTGGGAGTTAAGTGTTATTCCTCAAACAAGGGACAAATACATGGCCCTGGCTGCTTCATTTAACGTGGACACAATGTGTTACATTGACAAGAAAAAAAACAACGAATTAAAGGATGTTAAAATTATAATGAAACTTGCTTTCAAGGACAGCGTTCAGTTTATGACATCGTTATTGGACAATTTAATCGATAACTTGGCTCCCGCGGAACTAATTCTCAGTCGTCCGGCTATTCCAGTCTCTGCTCCAATAGCTCTTACTACTTCAGAGGGAGTTTTTCCATAATCAAATTTCTCATCTTTGGAAATAATTAATGAAACGTCCCTACCTCCTCGGGAAACCTTTTATAATGACTTATCTAAAAAGAAATGCACAATGGAGGATTATGCAAGGGCTTTAAAGGCCTGGAGTGAATTTATATATCAATCATTGGGAGACTACATGTTATCATATTTGAAACGTGATGTCCACCAAATTGCAGATGTTTGGAGGCTTTTCGAAATCTCAGTCTTCGTAAAGATGGACTTGATCCGGCTTACTTTGAATCCGCACCAAGTATGTGCTGACAGTCTGCTTTCAAACTGACTGAAGCAAGAGTTGAACATATAAAGGATCAGGATAAATATATTTTTGTAGAACAGGGCACTAGAGGAGACATTACTTTTGTAAACAAACATCATCAGAAAGCAAACATATCAACAGGGAGTGATCGAGTTGAATTCTTTTATATAAATGCAAACAACCTAAATGGCCAAGCTCTGTCCCAATAACTATCACGCTCTAAATTTAATTCGATGAGTCAAGAAAAAATTGATAAACTTGATATGACAAATGAAGATGTAAATGGAGACAAAAGTTACATTCTCGAGCCCCTGCAAAGTTGGTTAACTCCATTCACGTGCACTCAATGGGAAGATATTTCAACGAAGAGGACAACTAACGAATGGTCGCAAGTATAAAGGCAGCAAAAACTTCTGTTATCTCATAAAAATAAGGAGGAATATATACGCCACGCTTGAGTTCTTCCATTTTAGCTTAAACATGGAATGGTTGTTACTAAAATTCATAGAGTTTTGAATTTTCATCAGGAAGCCTTCTTTGCTAAATACATTGGCTAGAATAGTATGCGCCGTCATCAGGCTTCAAATGATTTCGAGGAGGATTATTACAAATAGAAAATAATTCACTTTTTGGTAATAGAATATCCTAGAAAAAGCATGAATTTCTGTCTGGTGAATGATGTAGATCCTCTTGAGACCTTGGCGGGCGTGCAGAATTTTTATACACTACAATTATTAATCCCGATTTATTTGGAGTTCAACTCTATTCCGAATGGGCTTAAACGAACAAACCTATTTATATTGGGATGGGTGTTCCCGTACTCTCTAAGCTTAGATATGAAGGTCTAACAAATTATGCACATGAACTTGACGGACAAGTTGAAATACTTGCAGGTGACATAGATTTTTTTTTCTTCGTGTATAAAACATTGACGTTGGTAATGTTATGCTTCCAAGAATGTTAAAAAATGGACTTTTAGATTCATCAAACTTTTCACCTAACCATCCATGTTATTCCAAAATGTATAAAGCGAACTTGGAGGTGTCAAAAACGAATGTGCTTGCAATCCACAGGATAAGTGGATATTCCTCAGACCGAAGGCTTACAGTTTAAGATCTATATGTGGAAAAAGCACAATAGGGCAAAGTGTGTTCAGAGATGTGTCGTGAAGAATACTCTCACACATTATATGAGAGCCTTTAAATAACAAATGGATTTCTATAATGATCAAACTAGAATCGGCTCCCACAACTATCATATGTTCGCTCTGAACTTTAAAAAACGATCATTATAATTTTTTGAAGATAAAAGAGCCTAGGTTGCATTTTACAAAAGCCTTCATATTTTGAAAAATCTGTTTCCTAATTATGCACTACAGGCACATAAAATAACAATTGCTCCTGTTTTAACGGAGTCAGCGAACGACTAATTTTAAACATGCTTCTTACTGCTTATTTAATAACAATAACAAAAGTATACCATCATAATTTTATTGAAGTGACACGTTTTTATTTTATTTATATATATTAATTAATTTCTGTATTGTAAATGATTCTTTTAATTGTATAATTTAGTTATACTTTTGGACTATACTTACTTGTTGAGATTAAAATGATATCAAAACTAAATACAGAATGGAAATATAAATATATAAATCTTATTACACTAGTTTATCCATCATAATTATTTTTGGGAGTTAGTGTACCAAATAAATTAATAAATAGAAAAATTGATAAATTATGCTTATCTTAATCATTCCAAAAAATATATTAATATTAACAATAATAATTATATATTTCTAATCTTAATAATAATAATAAATCTTATAATAATAATAAATTATACCTACCGGATCAGATCATAATATGATTAAAACAGGATGAAAGCCTATAAACTAACGAAATTGCTTGTAATAGTTATATCTATCGCAAGTATGTTTGGTTATAAAGAGACTCGTAGAATTGATGATACGTCAAGTGAAAACTCAAGTGAATGCGCAGATGATCGTATTGATTTTCCAGATCCAAACTTAACCGCAGTCCTATAGTTACTTATGAAGTTTATGATACATTGAAGGAATTGATTGAAATGTTATATAGAAGAACTCCAGATAAAAAACGAGGTACGAGTGAAGAAATAGTACCATACATTTTTGAAGAGATTGCATTCCACTACCGCATCAAGTATCTTTGGAAGGAAAGTCAAACTTTGCGTGTGATTGAAAACCGAATTGGAGCTGCAAGTCATCCTGCAACTGAGTTGCTATGGCTGTTTTTTATACTTGAGCGCTAATACTACACTTGAACCAATGATTAGAAAATTGATTGATAAATGCTTGTCGTACCAATTCCAATAAACAAATTGAAATAATTTTAATAGATAATAATTTAATCATGGATGGTCAATTTCAAATGGGAAGTGCAATATCTGTTGTTGGTCAATAGCAATGTGGTAAGACGGTATTTGTAACTAATTTCTTGAAAAAGCATCGATACCTATTCACAACTCTTATTACACATATTCACTGTATTGTGGAATTTCACAATTAAATCATGTGAAAAACTGTAATAAGAGAGGGCTGGCGTGAAAATACACACTCGCCAAGGTTTGCCTGATAACTTTGATAAAATTATAAGCGGAAATTTGATTATACTTGATGATTTTATGAGTGAATTCATGTCCTCTCAATTGGTGACTCATTCATTTTACTAAGATTGTTATCGTACCTGTTTCTTGATCAATATTACTCAAAATATGTTTGTCAAAGGACGTGACACCAGGACTCGATCGCTCACAGCACTCATTATCGGATACTGTTTAATATTCCGCGAGACATGACACAAATTGGATTATTAAGTCGTCAGACAATTAACAAGTTTTTGCCAGCAGCCTTCCAAAATGCTACAGAACAGGGGCCTTATTGTTATATACTTTTGGATTTATATCAAAATACACTATTGTAAACGATATTCGGATTAGAACACGTATTTTACCACATGAAGCACCACAGTATGCTTATATGACACAAGAGCGTTAACTCGAGAGAAACACACGATTGGCTTCAAGATTATATACATACAAAATCTTAATAAAGTATTTTGCAAGTTAAATTTAAATTGGAGAAGCACGATTTGGAGATAATTTTCTCTACTACAGGCATTCTCAAAGGCTAATCCAAAGTTGGAGAAAGCTATAGTGACGAATGCTGATCCTAATTTTATTCAGTCACTTTTGGATGTTACTATAAATTTATTGAATGGTAATTTAACAAACATTCCAAAGTATCTTCATGGTCATCTCAATAAACATAAACATAGGCTTCGTCGTATGGCTCAGTGTTCATGAAAAGGGAGCAATAAAAAAGTTCGATCTGCTCTTAGTCAGAAAGAAGGATTCCTACCAGTACTCCCACTTATTGGCTCTATGATATGCCTTTTGCAGCTAAAATACTTTAAAACATTGTTGATTAAGCTAAATCATAGAGTTTGTGTTATGTACATAATAAAAAAGGGGAGTACTGCACAATATTCACGAATAATTTTGGTTACTGAAGAGAAATGTTTAACCTTTAACAATACACCTAAAACCCTCACCGTTACAATCTCACATTGGACTAGATCAACAACATCGTCTCAAGACTTCTCAAATACAAGAAGACAAAAATTAAGCAAGAAGCGAGCAATTTAAATAATAAATATAAAAAAGGAACTTAATACTCTAAACGATTATATCACTTAGATTTAAACTAGTTTTAGAAAGACTGTAATTCCCATAGCAATTTTACTCGTCTCATATTTGACCGCAGCAAAACAGAATTCTGTCTTCAGAGACATGGGGCCGAAAATAACAAAGTTGGGAATATTATCATCGAGTAAGAAATTCTCTACGTTCAACATATTAAAATAGGTTCTGCTTTGCTAAGCATGAACGATTCTTCCATGAGACATCAGAATGCAATCTATCCCATTCAGAGGAACCTTATCGTAAAAGCAATCTTCGACTGAAACTAAAATTTGCAAAGGGTCTGCCAAATGCTATAAGCGTAATTATACTGACCGTTTTTAATGAAAAGGTGCAAGTAACTCATCATAGAAACGTCATTACAAACTTTAAGACTTAAGATGATTACGGGTGATGATTTGACAAATCTAGTTTTGGGAGACTATACTCCAATCCCAATGTATTAGTGTCTACTCTGTGAACAAACTTCTGTATATTGAACGCTAATACATAATGGAATACAGTATTCTAAACTAATTTCTTTTGTGAACACTGATACAAATAATTTATCTGGCCAACACTGGTTCGCCATTTATATTGATCATAATAACATTTCTGAAGTTTTTGATAGTTATGGATAGTCATATTCAGCGTTGATTAAAGTTAAACACACGCTTTTGGTAATATTCAAACAATTGTATACAAAGTATTTCATCTATCCAATGTGGTGCATTCTATCTGTATTATCGTTATTATAATGTGAGAGTTAAATCTCTCTCTAAAAGTGTGTCCGATTTTAATAGTGTATTTCTTATCAGTAATGATCTTATTGCAAAACATTTTATTATCAAGTTATCCGAAATAATCATGTTGGACAATACTTCTACTTCTGCTACTGTAGTAGTGAGATATTTAATGTTATTGTAATGTTCTGGTCATTTACACTATATTGTAATATTTACCTTAATTAATTAATTAATTACATTAAAAATTAATTAAAAAAGTATTAATTAAAAAATAAGCAGTCTTTTTGTTTATTGATTATATATTCACAAATTATTAATTTAAAATAAAGTTTACAAATTAGAAATAATCTAGTTAGAAATAATAGAATGCATTTTCTCTAAATATTTACCCACTATAACAACCTTTCCGGTATGAAATAGGTCCACGTGAAGTCCGCTCCATATTTTTAATTGAACTGCAAGAAAATGTTCAGATACATACAATAGACATGTTTGAGATTTTTTACAGCAAATTTGTGTAAGTTGATCGATATAACAGTTAATTGAATAATGTCCAATAAAATGATTAAATCCTGACAGATTGTTGTTGAGGCATGCGCATCCATTGTATGCACTTTTCCTCCATTGAAAAATAAAATGTTCGCATTCTTGTAATGTAATCTAACCATCTGAGGACGTCTTGCATATATTTTAACATCACAATCGAGAACTACTAATAGGTTGTAGATATTGTCAAGAATTATCTCTTTTAATTGTTGATAGTGACCAGCATATATTCTTTTACAACTCGATGAGACGTCTGCTCCATAGCAAAATCTGATAATAAATAATTTTACACTGTCCTGAAACTCTATAGACGGATTTAATCAATTAAAGTAAATTAAAATTGTAAGCCAAAGGTGTATCTTCTTATTAACTAAGTATGTATCTCAATTTGTAAATAATTAGAGGTAAAGCTTTCTGTCTATTCTTTGAGTAATGTATCAAAATAATGAATAATGAAAATGGATAGACAAATATACTATCCATCGTGTATGATGAACTCATAAGTGAAAGCTTCCTATTCCATGGAAATGTTTACACTACAAAAATATACATTTTAAATCACTTGATGGATTATTTCAACCTCCACTTATTGTGGGTCAAAATCTTTGGTACTATTTCAAATGGAAACCGCTTGTATAATTGAACGAAATTCTTGCGGTAAATCATCTCAAAAGGCATTTGATAGAAATATTCAACGTCAAATTCTACCAACTTTGGAGGACTGTATTGGGGCCTTTATTAGACTTAAATCACTTGATAATGCACAGAATTACATAATTTCTATCGCTAAAAAAATTGAGCCTACTCATATTCGATTGCCTTTAAGCAAACCAGGAAATATTGATCTCAAAGAGCCCACCTTTGAACCAGTCTACAACAGGGAATCGTTACGGATGCCAGTATTATTTACATGTCTGAGGAATATAACTAGCAGTGTCAATTTTTATTAATTTGATTATAATACTAATTCAATTATCAAATTTGATATAAATCGAATGTTCTTTTATGAACGTGTACATGCTATATTTACCAATAATGAATGGCCACTTTATATCACAGACGCTATGAACTCAAACATTAATAGCGATAAATTCTTTTACAAACTTTTCTCAAATTTGCTTAATCTAGAAGTTGAATGCGTCAATTGTAACAAAAATCTCTGTAATATATTGTCAATTGACTAATGCTGTGCTTTTTGTTATGACTTATAATACATTTCTCATGTCTATATTCTGTTAAAAATAGCCTACTGATCTGTAATTCATATGATTAATACATATTTTTTATTATTATTACTTTTTTATATATTAAAATTTTTAGTTATACTTTTAATTGAAAACAATTTGTTTACTTAAAATATTAATGATATTAAAAAAAATTAAAAAATCAAAGTTTGAAAACAATTAATAATTTTACAAAGCATGGAATCGAATTTTAATAATCAATAGGAAGGGCCGGACACCAAAATTTGTCACACAGTTGGCGATGCATAGATATTTTCGTTCCACATCCTCCAAGCATCAAATCCAATTATTTTCAAAATCGCTAAAATTATAAATAAAACCCAATACTTAGAGCTCTTTTATATCAATATATATATATAATATTATATATATATATTAATAAATATACATATTTATTTAATAACAAATAAAAAAATTATTCAAAGCATTCAACTAATTAATCGAAAATGTTATACAGTAATATGTTACTAGGAATGTTTTAGATAATCATAAGATAAATAACCACCTTACATTTCTTCTGATGAATTATATGAAAAGATCATCACCTTCCTCTACTTGATTGAAGGTTCTACGATATCAGTTGGTTTCTCCTTGCTTAGTTCAAATGAACATTCGGGCTCACTTTCATGAAATTGTAATTGGTACACCTTAAATAGTACGCTATGCTCGTAGGCGTCTTACAATTCTGACCCTTCTAGAGATTGGTCGCAAGAATAATAATCAACTGGTATTGACCCAATCCGTACTTGAAGGCAACTGCTATCTTTTTACCATCCCAGTCAAAAGCGGTGAAGTCCTGAGACAGTTTGGACCATGTGGTGTTTTGTGCATTACGTTGGTCTAACGTCAAGTGGTATATCTGAAGTTGTTTTGGGCGTCTTGTTCACCTGACTTTTTTACTAAACGATTGTCCCCTTACAGATCAGGATCGTAACTTTTCTCAATCGCAAGTGTACCATTTTCAGACAACCAATTGTTAAATCGTTTGGTCATGACTGATGAGCGAATGTACATTTGTTTGTTTCCATTAAGAGTTCGGATAGATTGACAATAATGGCGAGTATTATTGCCTTTGTCGTTACCAGTCTTCATGACTTGTCCAACTTTAATATTTAGTTCACCTAAATCTTGTGTAACATCGGCAGCATTAATAAAGTGTTTTGCCATTATACAAAATAATATAAAATTGTGAATTGGCAAGTTTATACGTGTAGGACTGTTCGTGATAAGAGCTGTAAGCGTAAAGAATTAAAGTTGCAACAGTGTCTATATTTATATTAAGCTAGAGTGCACTTAACAGTCGGGATCAAGTTCAGAATTCAAAGTGCATTCAAAGTGCATTCAAATTATTTTTTTGGGGTGTAGAGTGGGTGATCCAGAGTCGACAACCCTCCTACTACTATTTAATAAGCAAAACAATTATGTATGGACAAAGATTAAAGAAAACATAAATGTAATTTATATTTGTCCCTTATCTATTGAGCATGGCAAACTTCAATTTTAAGATTAAAATATGATGCGAAAAGCAAAGACTGTTATATTGAAATTATTTATATTACTAATTTATTATTATTTATAATACTTTTTATTCATAACGAGTAGACTATATCGTGATACAAGAAAAACAATGCAGATTGTCTCTTTAAGCTTATCTTATTAATTATTATAATATATTTAATATAATTATTAATTAACACAGTTTTAAATATTGCTATTGTTTTCTTATGAAGTTGTCCATTTTACTCTCAATGGATATCTCAAAAGTCGATAGCGTTTTTGATAGAATTTTTAGACTGATACAGTTAAACCTTACGTGAGTTGACCTTGGTATTTCATCTCTAGTGTTACAATTTATATCTCTATAGATATAATAATAACATACCTCTTATCTTTTTTGCAATAGAAAAATCTAACTCCGGTATCTTGAATTAATTAGAAACATGAATAGTAATTATATATTTATGATCAGAAATGAAAATAGGAAGTCGCGTCAAGCAAAAAATACATTACTCGATTCTGATTGATAGAACATTTTTGTTTAATTTATTTTTTGCAATATGTTTAGATTTTTTAATACACGAAAATGTATAACAGAGCAAATATTTGCTAGTTAATAGAATAAAACGTAATTCTAAACAGACTAGTGAATAATCATACAAAGAAATAGCAACATGTTAATTATGATTTTTTCGTTTCTACATTCGACGTATCCGATAAGAAAAAGGAAACCGACGTTACAAATTGAAGAAAAATTAAGACATTTATGCCAACAGTAGTAGGGAATAGGGACTTCTACTCCACCCCCCCCCCCCTCCACAAATGTAAAATGATTTAGAATTCTCGTGCCAAAAAATTCGAAAAGTTTTCAGCCAATCAGAATCGAGTATTTGATTTTTGGTTGCTAAGGCTTCCTATTGGCCGATTTAAACAAGGTCAAGGTCGTTTCCAACTAATTCAAGGTCACAGAGTTCGATTTTGCTAA
>JAUZND010061441.1:0-18147 GCA_034780555.1 Coelogynopora nodosa | reverse complement strand
GCTGTAGCACCAGATGAAGCCTGGAGATTATTCTTCACTGATGACATTATTGACCTTATACTTGTGCATACACGTCAGCGGTTACAGGAATACCAGATACTTCATCGAAATCACTGGTGCACTAACTTTGTTCTAACCCATCACCTAATTCGTGCTTATTTTGCCATACGTTACTCAATTGGTATTGATCGCAACCAAAGAATTCCTATCACAACACTGTGGTCCGAAGACAATGGACACTTATTTTGTCGTGCAGTTATGTCTCGTAGAACATTTTTCTTGATACATCAACTCATTCGATTTGATGACTATACTACGCGGGTGCAAAGAAAAGCTACCGATCGTTTCGCTTCTGTTAGGGAAATCTATAACATTTTCAAAAACAATTGTAACATGCATTGGACTCCAAATACGCATGTAACCGTTGATGAAATGATGCTCAGCTTTCGTGGCCGTTGCTCAATAAAGGTTTACGACAAATCCAAGCCGGATCGATATGGTATAAAAGTATATATGATCTGTGATGCAGAAACGCAATACGTGCTTTCAATGGACCCTTACGTTCGCGGTCAGCTCCCTGAACCTGGATTTTATGGCGGACTCAATGTATTGAAGCGCCTGGTGATACAAGCAGAATTACTTCATGGTATTGGAATATGCGCCGACAGATTTTTCATCACCTTCATCACCAATAGTTTATTATTATTCAAATGATACGTTTTGCATAATCAAACAATTTAACAAAAGGACATTCCGAACAGCAAAAAATAAAATAACTTTTTTTACTTGTAAGAAAATATAACATATATTGTAAATTAACTAAATGGCGTACCATAAAAATTAATCGAAAACACACTCAATAATTAAATGTCATGATTATTAGGTAAAACTGTACGTATATGACAAATCAGATATAATTAAGACAATACAGGACAAAATATACACTATATGTGACTATCTATAATTTAAAAAATCATTTTATTCCAAATAAAAATGTTTAACAATTATTTTTTATATAAAATGACATTTTAAAATATTAAAAAAGTTATATTAATCAAATTGTACGTTTTGTATAACCAAACAGTTTCATAAAAGGACATTCTGAACAACAAAGCTATAAATTTGTTTAATATGTAAGAAATTATAACATATATTATAAATGAACTAAATGGCGGACCATTTAAATTAATTGAAAACACACTCAATAATTAAATGTCATGATAATTAGGTAAAAAATCACTTATATGACAAATCGGATATAATTAAGACAATACAAGACAAAACATACACTGCAAGTGAACATCTATAATTTAATAAATAATTGTATTAATTCGAAGAACATTTAATATTTTTTATATTAAAAGACATTTAAAAATATTAAAAATAAATATTACTCAAATTGTACGTTTTGTATAACCAAACAGATTAACAAAAAAACATTCTGAACACCAAAAATATTATAAATTTGTCTAACTTGTAAGAAAATATAACATATATTGTAAATGAACTAAATGGCGGACTATAGAAATTAATGAAAAACACACGCACTATAATTAAATTTCATGATTATTAGGTAAAAATTCCCCTATATGACCAATCGAAAATAATGAAGACAATACAGAACAAAACATACATTGCAAGTGACGATCTATAATTTAATAAATAATTGTATTAATCCAAAAAACGTTAAAAAAATGTTAAATGAAAAAACAGTCTTTTAAATATTTATTTTTGCAAATTGTACGTTGTATAATTAAACAGTTTTACAAAATAACATTCTGAACACTAAAAATAATATATGTATTTGCCTACCATGTTATAAAATATAATATATATTGTAAATGAACTAAATGGTGGATCATCTAAATTAGTGGAAAATACACACACTATAATTAAATGAAAATTCACTTATATGACCAAATGAAAATTATAAAGACAATACAGAACGAAACAGACACTAAATTTAACCAACTAGACAGTTGATAAACAATGCATATATGTTGACGTTTCAATCATGAAAAATAACTGTCCTATTTGTAAAAAGGCTATAATTAGAATTACGGCACACTTACTTCGTGTACATAAAGTACTGTTAAACGCACAAGAGCTTTGTTCGATCAAATATTTATTGTTACTGTCGACTCTTCTACCATTTAACGCAAAAGAGTTTTTACTAATAAGGAAATATTTCTCTGGAAATTGACTACCTACTAAACTGAAAAGACAATTGGAAATAATTCTGCTTAGATACCGACGAAACAAAATTCTCAAAGTTACCATATTACACAGATATCAATCAACATAGAATGTCAAACAAGGTAAGAAACTCAATTTATTAAGAGACAGACGAGGAATCAATACAGTCAGAGGAGACGTCAATAAAATCGATGGAGGACGAGGAAGAAGAATCGACACTTATTATTACAATTCTGATGGAAATACCGAAAAGCCTAGAGGAGAAATTAACCTTGAAATATTTGAAACAGAACGTACAACAGAAATGACTATGCAATAGAACGTACTGAAGAAGAGGAGATCGAAACAATTCAAGCAGATACTTCTTTTGTCGACTATATTGTAATTCAGCTCTACTAGAGATTATCAAAGTTTTTAGTTTATTTTGACAACTCTAATGACGACTCAACTAATGACTCTCTTAGTGATGTTAGTAATTATGATTTTTCCAAATCAATTAATAACTCACTTAATGGTTATAACTCACTTAATGATTTTGGTGAAAAAATACTTCCATAATATTTAACGAACATGTCGAAGTAAATGTTCATCTCAAACTATATACAATGAGTATTATTTGTATACTGATTTGTTTCAATATAATAAAACAATTGTTTGCATTAATAAAAATCGTCTTTATTGACATTGAGATATGTTTATATAATTTTAGATTATACACATAATATTTAATTTCATGAAATAATGTTAATAATAATAATAGAACAAACAGGTTCAGATTAATATTTCTAGAGACGATTAGTATGTTATTTTAGGGGTTCAGAATGTCATTTGATTTGATTTGATTTTAGTCAATTTTATTGATCAATTTAAGACGAAACGCAACTGTTGTATAAGACAAACTGGTAATGCGTAACACTTTTCTGGATTATGTAATACAATGAAATAATAACAATGAGAAGATGAAACTGCACGCAGCCTTTGTAACCCATAAGGGGAGAGACCATTGGATATACATTTCTTTGTTCTTAAACAAATATGTATTCAGTAATCCTTCCTGTAAATTCCTAATTATTAAAATTTATTTATATGCAAAACTTTAATTTTACTTATGTACGATGTTACACAGATGTATTTAAAAAACATAAACGCTAACATTTTTAATAGTTACGTTGATTGTATTAATCATATTTTATAGGCATTGAATTTTTTTTTAAATCTCACTTTAATAAAATCCCAATTTAAAAAAAAAATAATTTGGTTAAAGACTTTTAAGACGAAAGTAAATATTTTAAATTCCATTATTATACTAAAAATAAAGCTAATAGGGGTCAATTTTACTCCAAGTTATGAAAAACTTCATTTAGTCTGCAAAGCTTAATGCATCAAACACTATTAAAGTAACTAATCTAAACTAATGAAACATAATATATTATAAATTCCTAAAATTAAATTTTACAATTCATAATATTAACTTTGTAATGTCCCTAATGAGCAAATATAAACTGCTGGCACAATTTTTACAAACTTATTCACATTCGATATATGTGATCAATAGAAACGTTTTAGCCATTTATATAATAACATTTTATTACTTTAACTAGTTATTTTATATATGATTAAAATAAAGAAAAACAATGCCCGGATATTAATCGTGCCATGATGAAAGGTACGACGTTTAAACCGCATGCTTTGACAAGCACGGAGCGCTCAGATATTAAATGTGTGGCAATGTATACAAGAGTGCAAAATAACGGATCACTATATAGAGGGTATAGGCAACCAATCAGAGAAAAGTAATGAAAAGACATGGAGAGTACATTACGCACAACATTACATCAACGTATAACATATGCTGTAACACGTCTATTCATAAAAGTTGGCCTAACCTAGAAAAATTCGATTCAGTACAAAGCTGAAAATGTGCATGAAACACCGGAACAAAATATCAAACATCCACTAAAATCCGTTGTGGGAAAAAAAGTAACTTTTTGTTGTTGTAATTTTACATATTAAAGAACAGGAACATTTTCTATGATTTTGACTGAATTTTTGTGAAAATACATATTTTAATCATGTTTGCTCATAGGCCTACTTTTGAATAAAATGTTAGATATCATTTTGATCATATACGTGGTTGATATGTTACAAGCTAAACTACAGTAAAATATAATAATGTTTCCTTTCCAAACACATTTGAATAATAGTTAATTTTGCTTATATAGCCAATTTTGTAGCTAAAATAGGGGTAGGAACTAATATTCAAATCTACCTAGTAAGTAAATATTATGATCTTTGCATCTAAAGTTTGCTAATAATATATAGCAAACACTTATATGATCGAAATTATATTTAACATTTTATTCAAAAGTAGAAAAAAAATATTAAAATGTTTATTTTCCTAAAAATGTACTTTTTCAAAAAAATTGAGTTAAAACCAGATACATTTTTCCTGTTCTTTAATATGTAAAATAACATTAAAAACATAATCTTTTCCTCCAAAACGGATTTCAATGGATTTTTGATATTTTGTTTCAGTCCATGTACTGATATAATGTTTCATGCAAATTTTAAGATTTGTACCCGGCCATTTGGCCTATATCTGCTCTGGCTATTCGAGGCAAATAGCCATCAATCATTACACGATGAATATCCGAAGACTTTATATATTTTATTTTAATAATATTCTGAATCCCAGATATATGACAATTAATAAATCTTTATCTTACTTCTTTACATATATTACATTGAATATTATATATATTACATATTACCGGTTCATCATGTTCCATACCGCTGTACTGATTATATTTTGTACAAGGAATTATACTCTACATTAAATCAGATAATGAATAAATACAGAATAAATCAAAGAATATAAAAAGGTTACGACAACTCATTGACGTTAACTTTCTGGGGATATGACAAGTAATTCATAAGTACACAACATATACGTGAAATTTACAAGTTAATATCATGCACCGCAGTTATTTCATATACATATTTTACTTAAATACGAAAAGTATGACTTTCATATTGAAAATATTTTAGACATGACATATAACATGTAATTAATATTCCCCGAAGATATTACAAACAATGTGCAAATATGCTTATTAGCATCTATTGCAAAAAGCGATAACCACTTTTATGGAACGACTATTTTTTCTCATTACAAAATTTCCCTAGTCCTTAGTTTTTTTATTATTTTTAAATATTTAGATACTCAAGTCTATTTGATGTCTTAATACTTTCAACAAACCAAAAACCATTCATAAAATGGTTATTTCCTGAAACTATAATTAAAATAAATTATTTAAACACTATTGCAAACGTATCTTTGGTTTCGCCATGTTTAATTTCTAGTTCAAAGAATCGTTAAAAGTCGGCGACTTCAATTCGTAGGGTACTACGTTCACAGCTCTAAACTAGTATAGTCAACCAACCTGTAATCAGAAAAGGTCTTGGACAAATCAGACAGGGACAAACAGCAACAGACTCCCATATCCGCGAATTCTTCAAGCAAGCCTATACCTGATATGCACGTAAAAGATATTTGAAGATGGAGATAAAAATCTGACGGAATTTAACAAAATGACTATCAGTTTAACTGCTAACTGTTCGAACACTCCCGTTGTTGTATTATTTCTATATAAAATTATTGATTTGAATTATCATGTTTGTAAATCATGTATATATTCTATTAAATAAGCCGATATATGGTAATGATGATGATGATGATATATGCATTAATTCACTATACATTAATAAGATATAGTATGAGTTATATTCATCTAAATAATGAACCAAGAAAGTCAAGAAACAATACGTCATAAATCAACGGTGTTAAGTGTTTATCTTTCAAAATATAATCTATAATTCAAGTGAAATGCCTGTAACGTTTATATTTATTAAAAAAACAATAACAAAACTAAAAAAACTGGTGAAAAAAAATAATATATATATATATATATATATATCCTGGCCATAAAGATAGCATAATTAAAATTTAAAATAATTAAAATATCTATGTCACTGACAGTTATTTCGTTATTAGCACGTCGTGTTATTCTGTTTAGCGCATTGATATTGAATGATTAGTGAGTGATATGGCTAACAGCCAATATAAATCAAGTCATTACATCGGTATAAAAATCAAATTATGCTATCTTTATGGCCAGGATGGTATATATAGGTATATGTAAAAGCTAGTTTACAAAATGTTTATACAATTTTCTTTTGATGTAAGATAAAATTTTAACTTATTGATCTTCGTTAATTTCCTTTTTTCTTATTTACATTATCCACACTGACTTTCTCGTATTTTACGATGAACTTCAGCTTTATCGAATTAATATCACACAAAAAAAATACAACCTTAAAATATTTTCCAGTGATAAATTATGTATAATTTACATTCATAAATAGTTACCGCACTGAAATAGGCAATTTTAAAATAGTTGTTCATATAAATTCTAACAATAAAATGAATTGCAACTAATAACTTTTCCCTCCTAAAAAGATTTGTTCCAAAAAATCCTGAAATAATATTTTCCGTGATTTAAGTGTTTGACTAATTTTCAATATTACATATTTTAGCATATAAATATTAGATTCAGAATTTATTAAACGGATCTAAATAGACATAAATATTTTGGTATTATTCTAATATACTTATCATTTTGATACACATCATTCGAATTCTATCACATGCAATATGTTTTCAAAAAATATAGAAATATCGCTAAATAAATAAACGGCATGTTCATGATCAATGGCGAAGAAATATGCACATAGGATATAAAAAGAAAAGTCATAACTTTATATCTTCACGATTTGATTTTCTCTTTCAAATATATTAATAATTTAAATTGTTATAAAATATTATTAATAATAATTCAAATAAGTAATATTTAATATTATTTAACTGTTTGGTGGGTTTCTAATCAGAAATAGTTTACTAAAAGTATTTTCTAACCATACAATAAATTTATATTGTAACGATTGACTCATAAAATGTTAATTCTTTACTGTATGCTCATATGAGGAAATCGTTAAAGTAATCTTGTAAGCAATACCTTTCACAGATAATATACATCATTCGAAATAAGACGTTCTAATCTTATTGAAATGGTATAAATTAATTTGAAAATATTAGAAAATCTAAATAATACCTTCAAAAACATTTATATATTGTATATATACAAATGCGTCATAGACTATATATATATATATATACATGTGCGCCATAGACTATTTATATATACATGTGCGCCATAGACTATTTATATATACATGTGCGACATAGACTATATATATATACATGTGCGTCATAGACTATATATATACATGTGCGTCATGGACTATTTATATATAGTACATGTGCGACATAGACTATATATATATACATGTGCGTCATAGACTATACATATACATGTGCGTCATAGACTATATATATATACATGTGCGTCATAGACTATATATATACATGTGCGTCATAGACTATATACATGTGCGTCATAGACTATATACATGTGCGTCATAGACTATATATATATACATGTGCGTCATAGACTATTTATATATAGTACATGTGCGACATAGACTATACATATATATACATGTGCGTCATAGACTATATATATACATGTGCGTCATAGACTATTTATATGTAGTACATGTGTGACATAGACTATATATATACATGTACGTCATAGACTATATATATATGTGTGTGTGTGTGATATATACTATATTATTTATACATGTATATGTGTGCGTCATAGACTATATATATATATATACATGTGCGTCATAGACTATATATTGTATTTTATATTATATAAATATTATGTATTGTAAATATGATCAATAGGTCGTTGCATTGTTTAGAAAACTCTAAAATAAAATGTTAACGAACAGAGTAACAGAGTCTGCCAAATTATGCATAGTATACCGTATTTTATGAAAATTATAAACATGTAGATATAACTTTTACCGACAACTTTTCATTTAGAAAACAGTGTAAAAATTCTGCAATGGTTACAGACACTATACATATTTAGCAGTCATGTTAATGTAATACTATTGCTACTAAGTAAATGTGTACAAATATGTAAAAATGTAGGAGACGTGATAAAGTAACATACAAATATATTAAAAAAAAAACTCGGAACATAAATTTTCAAAAAAAACCCATAACAATGCCTAAAAGGCTAATTTTGGAATACTTGCAAGAGCTTTATGGATTTATTACATATAATATATGTCATAATCTAAGTATAAAATATGATGAGAAGATGAATAAAATAACGAACTAAAGAATGAATGGGACATAATGTGAACATATAAACAGAAAATGTTAACAATTAGAAGTTTCTCCTAGGTTACAGACACTACAGAATGACACTACTATGTGGGATAACTGAGAATATCGAACATAATTTAAAAACAATTGTCGCATATGAAGCCCACATGAATCAATATTGGCACAAGCTTCGTGAACCCAAATCGAACATCTTTAACAACGTAGCCTGCTCTCCAGGGTATCTTCAGAGAAGATAAAACAGTTGCAAGACTTACAATTGTCTTACTTTTGGTTCAGCGAAGAAAGCGTTTTTATGAATGGTTTATATAGTGACCACTGCATCACCTTTCATATTGTAGACGGAAAGTTTTATCACGCGGATACTCGGTCCCATAGTCCAACTGATTACCATCATCGTGAAAAACACAAATGTTCATAAAACAGGGCATCATTATTTGTCTTTGCAATACAAATATATTTTTTAAGTTTCTAATAAATAAATAGGAAACCTAATTTTCTACACCTATAGTGTGCTATTATATAAGAGAATATATATTTTTTAAATAGACATATTCAATAATCCCTTTTTAACACTAAGATAAAGTTATTTCCTATACTGGTTACAAACACTACAAAAACTACAATAGGTATTCTAATAATTGAATATTTCACTGTTTTACATCAAAAGTAAAACATTTTGAAGATACCTGATAAAAGTAGTTATTTCCATCTTGTAAAACTAAGAGAAATCTCAGAGAAATCGTGGCAAAGAGCAACATAACTGGAGGTCAAGGCTTTAATCGCTGCAATTATAGTTCTGGAGGACAATGCAAGATCGGACGATGTAAGTGCCGAAAGAATAATTTACTTTGTAATAGTCACTACCATAACTCACTAACATGCAGTAATTTAATAAACATTGAGCTAGGTACATATTCACGAGACTATTTAATACATAATATAAGCATTTTATAATCTGGAAATTGATGTTTTATGCATAATTCCTATTCAGAATTAACAGAAAATATCCATAAAACCTAGGTATTATGCATAAATCTTAATTATGCCTATTTCCGCTAACATATATATCTAGGAAAATAAACATCCAATATTTTTTTTTTAATTAAAAATTCTTTTGCATAGAAGAAGAATAGGCTTTTGCTTTCTTTTGAATGAGACAGTACCTGTCAACGTTTTTTCTGGCAATGTTTATGTTCTTAATCATGTCAGGAATCTCCTTCAAAAAATAATTAAGGAATAAGGAATAACTTATCGGATATTTTTTCTCTCTAACGACGGGATTCGCCCCTTGGATACACCCCCTGCGGAGCACGATTCAAATGTACAATGAAAAGTTATTGTATATTGTATATATATATTATAGTAAAAAAAGATAACTGCATATAATATGCATATGTTTGAAAAGCATTACATAGGAAATATGTTGTACATCTTAATAGGAGATTTATATAATTCCTATAAGATAATGTTAAATGTTTTATCCGTCAGAGCCCTACATTATTAACATAGCCAGATACTTGTTATCAAGTTTGTCTTAAAAATAAATGGTGACATCTTCCTTTTAAATTTTATTTAATATCAAAATTGTCTTATTTTCATTCATATCAATAACAAATATATGTATGGTAATATAGAACATGGGCATAACAGCGTCACCAAATATTAGAAGAGGACTATTATTTAGGTTTCGTTTATTGACAAATTATTGATTTCTACGATTTAACTATTTGTTAATCCAAAGTAAACAATCTAAAATTATTCTAACAACTCGCTATATTAAGTAGAATAGGCTATCCTACTAAATACCTGCTGAATAAATAAGCATTGACATAGCCTGGTCTATTCTAAGCAACTTATCACATGAATTCAATGTTTAATTAATGTAACTAATTGTTCTGGTAGTTATATGTAAATATGACATGTGTCGATATAATAAATACCAATAAACAATGATTTTGTTAGGTATGTTGCGAAGTTACAGTTTTAGGACAAATTCCCTTTTTTAGAAAATACCTATATAAGTTATATATAGACATACATTAATATATTCTATCGTTTAAATATGCTTCAATTTTATTGTATATATGTCGGTATAGTTTCATATATAATAGAATATTAAGGTACATATTATCCTGCAAGTCAGGAATTCAAAAAAAATTATTAGGCTTTAGTTATAAGCTGATGATTAAACTCAATTTGGTCATAAAACAAAGGAATAATAGTTAATTATAAATAAACTATTATTTGCTTTCGTAAATTGCAAATGACAAACAAATAATAACATTTTACAAAAATTGTTATAGTGTATCGATTAGTTTACTAAACAGTCTAAAGTGAGTTTTAACTGAATTTGTGAATGGCTCACATTTTCCAATTTTCTGTTTTGTATGCAAGCCTATGTATTAATTTAATGTAGCGATTTTTGCTACAAGAGATTTCAACTATATTCCGTTAGTGTTAAAACATTACATTTTCATATAGTATATTTTTTGGTATAAATTGTATTCGCACACTCGCCTCCTCTGCAACTGGTGTATATTGCATGTTTGATTTCTGATTTTCCAATTCGGAAGGGTTGTTTACTTTAAATTAACACAAGTATTGTATACATTTCATTGATTTTACCAGTCCACATTTTACTATGTCAAATTATAAATGCAGTCAATTCGAAACATTTTCTATTATATATAATAAGTAGAGGACAATATTTGTAGCTTATGACGTTGTTGACTGTAGTATGCAACTACATATGCGTATAAATACGTAAATATACGTATATGAAATATATTGCATTTAGATATATATTGTTTTCTAATTTATATCACAGTAGTTTGAGAAAACACTATGTAATATTTTTATAATTCCAGTATTTGTAAACATAGATAACTTGGTTTTATACAAGTAGACCGATTCTACTAAAAGCTGTTTAGCTTACACTTGTTATAGTTTAGTTTAAATTTAGTCATCGACATCTCAGATATTATTTAATGTTAAACAACATCTTATTATTGTTTCTTTGCTCAGGGGCCTGTAACACGAAACAATTACATTTGGATATTTATCTGCTCATCAAATATTCAGTAACACTAAGCACTCATAGATTTATTAGCGGATAAAATTATTTATCCACAAATAAATTTATCCGCGGATAAGAATAGTAGGTAATTTAATTAATTAATTTAGTAACTTCGTCACAATAACCAATTAAATTAATCTTAACTTTGTAAAGATGTGAACTCATAAAGACGGTAACAAGAAAATATTTGCTAAGAGATTTATTTGCTTATTTGGTCACTGAGTTCTACCCGTGTATACACCATAATAAAATGATCAAGCAAGGAAAATTATTAAGTTGACCGTCGAGTGTAAGAAGATCACACTCATTTTGAGAGCGATAAAAGGTTTAAGGAAAGGTTTTGCTTTCCCGATGAATTAATTGTATATACTGTCTTTGAAGAAGGTACGAATGATCAGAGTAAAAGCCACGTAACACATCGTTATTTACAAAGCATGTTTCTGACCACACGACAGCAAATTCTACTTTTCTTAGATTTCTTACAGACAATAGATTCGGTAATGCTCACGATGTCAGCAAGACGACTGTATCCCGTTTAACGGTTAAGAAAGTTAATAGAAATCAATTAGTCTATTTTCTTTTTTGAGTAAAACTCTAGAAAATGATGTCTTTTATTGCTTTTAGCGCATTTAAAAATAAGTTATTTTAGAGGCATGTCGGTTTTTTGAGAGTGCATACATCAAAAACTAAAAATAGTTGTCAGCTAATATATATATTAGTATATATATATACCCACTGCCTTATCATACTGTAATTACCTTCTCGTAAATTATTAAATAATTTACGTAAAGTACAGTAGCTTATAAAATATGCTATATTTACAATAGAAACAGCAGAATAATCGGTGATGATTTGAATTAGCTAAGGGAATCCTCACATGCTGCGGAGTATGTATATAGACGTCATGGTACGAATTTTTATAAGAAATTAAACTAGATTCATAAGCCATAGACTTTAAATAAATTAGTAGACGTCGTACAACCGGAATTTCCCTGCAGTTTCGTTTTCGTCTGGTGGTAGCAAATCATGCCGAAAAGTTGTTGTGCTATTAATTGTACTAATACATTTGATGGTGTGATTCAGTTTCACATGCAATTATATTATATTAATATGTATTATTTCTTTGTATTTTTGTTTATTATGTCTTTGTTATTACATATTATGTATGTTAGAATAATCATTTTATTTTTACTTTTCACAAGTTAAGTTTTATAATGAAGAAAAACTTCTTTGCACAGAGCCGTCTTACAGTAAACATTACAGTATTTAACTTATTATAGGTTTATTTTTTTAAAATCAAGTGGCTTTCTGTCTATAAAGCCCTGTGTAGATGTGTCATGGCACTGAGTTAGGGTGGGTGGGGGGTGGTATTGTATCAAAAATATGATGTATGCAAACGCCATGCTATTTCCTATTTAAAACAGGAAAAAACGTTATGTCTAGATTTATGTTATTGCTAATTAAGTACCCGTATAGGCAAGGCAAGCTCATTTTATAAAATTATAAACGACACAGCACTACGCGGCACTGATTTAGGAGTGGGTGGATGGTATTGTATAAAAAATATACATATATGCAAACTCTATGCTATATCTTTTTTAAAACAGGCAAAACATGTAAGCAAAGATTTATGCTATTGTTAATTAAGTAACCATACAATGCCATAGGCAAGGAATTTAAAAAAAAATTGTAAACAACATATTTCAAAATTTATATCATTTTTAAATAAAATTATAATGAACGGTTAAGTATTATATGTTAGTTCATGCTGTATAATTGCTTGTGTTTTTTTAGTTTTCTTATGTAACTACTGTGTATGATGCTTGATTATTATATCTTTATTTAGTTGATTGGCACACATGTGCAATTTTATTTCGTGTATTTTATCTCCATGAAATTGCAGTTTCAATGTTATTATGGGATCGTATATACAAATATATGTATATTTATTGTTAAACTATATTTTTCCGTTGCATGGGGATTTTTAATAACTACTACTAAATAGTTATTATAATACTTTCTTATTAGGTATGAGTAGATTTAATAACATGGTAATATATTTAAATATACAAGGAAAGCACATCAATTATATTTTATAGGTTACTAGTTTCAGAATTAAGTTTTAACAACTTTTATATCTATTTTTGAGGTTATATATTTACGATAAATATTCAATATAATAAATTGAATATCAATATAAATTTTGGGACTAAATATTAGTTGTCACTTGTCAGTGCTTATTTATTAACACATTTTTTTGCTTGTTTTTAATCTACCTTTTAAAACAAACCGTGGTAATATAATTTAAGTTAATTTGCATGGCTACATTTATTTATATATAACATTTTATAACCTGTTAAAAATATAGTAATTGACTCCCTCAGTGTTCTTTTGTTTTCTCTCGTAAAGATTTACAATGATTTTTTTAAACGCATAACATTAATACTATTTACGCCATGTTTATTTATTGGTGAATTGTAATTACATATAAACGATAGTTACACTACTTTTGAATTATGCAGATACAAGTTCTCTGGTTTCTGTATCAATACTGCTTATGTACCATGTGATTTACCACAAGTCAACATGTCTTACCACCATATAGGCACATGATTGACTGATTATTCTGGAATTCCTGTATAATGCTTTCATTAAATGCAATACTCCATCTAACTAATGTAGTAATGTCTATATCATAAGCTGATAACATATATTTATATCATTTATTCGCTCATAAATTTCTGCGAAAATTTCTGCGAAAATTTCTGCGAAAAGGATAATATTTAGGAGTATATAGTGTTACTGAATTAATAAAAAAGAATATTTATCAGCTATTAGTAAATAAATTGGTGTTCAGGCCTATGATATTTTCTTCTTTTATAAAACTAAAACAATGTATAAATAAATAAATACCGATATACATATTGCTTCTGCCAATATAGTTCATGGGTGAAGTCCTTTGGTCTATCGCAAGATCTCATTGTTAGCAGTATTAAGGCGTCAGACGACGTCAAACGTGATTTGCTTGATGCTCATTATGCTCATTCTCTCGGGCAGGTGCACAAGCATAATTTGAAAGGCGATTGACAGATGATTCCCCGAAAACATTCAATGATTCCATCACACAGCCAAACCTGAAGACCATCTCCAATCTAGTCAAGGGAACTACAGTGAGAACAAATGGGACCAACATCACATTGAAGGCACAATCCTTTTGGGAACATTATTGTTCTGTTCCAAAACAGGGAAGTTAACATAAAGGATGTACTTTTCTGTCACCTTGGTCCTCTACCTTGGGCTTTGGCAAATGCTGATAGCACACTGAAGAAGACCTGCAAAACTGCCCTGAGGAAAATATTGGAGAAAACGGTTTCGGACACGAACGTAGTCCCAGCTCTTACGGCATCCATCATTGATGGTATGATAATCATCAATAGACTTTTTGGCGTTGAGAAAACCCTTCATTGAGATAACGGAAGTGTCATTGAAAATGGTCATCGAAGAAAGTGCTAGGTGCTTGTCGATACATTGTGTCTATCATGTGTACCAGGAAGTGTCTGTAAAGAATCCAGAGAGGATGGTGAGGGGATATTGCCAAAAACAGTACGTCAACATATCGGATTGTGAGCAAGTACAGTGGCAGAAGGAGGAATACAGGCCGTGGATCAAGGGCAGTATACTGTTTGTGACATCTTGTGAGGTTTTTTACCACCTTACAGATGAATTATTAGAAAAAATTCATGGTTGCTCAAACTGGTACCAATGAGTCCAAATATGCTGAATTGCAGAAGTACTAAAAATATGAAACAGCAAATAACAAACTGAAAGAACATGGGTAAAATATTATAATGATGTAGATTAATTGAAAGTATTATTGCTTTTTATGGAATATTTATACGACTTAGGGAATATGAAAGCTTAAATACTACCTCATAGTTTTCCTTGAATATGTATTATTTAAAACGAGTACAATTAGAAAAAAACAAATAAAATGTATATAAAAAAAGTTCATGCTATGATTTACTAATACATATATTTTTAATTTAATAAGATTAAGATATAAAATAAATGTTGTTACATTTTTCTGTATTGTTTTGATTTTAATCTATAGCTTAGAAGAAAAGATTTGGATTACTAATAACTTGCTACAACCAAGTAAATCCCTATTTATGAAATGTTTTTCAAAAACAATTATTGTGACTATAAATGTGACACGTATATTTAGTTCAACCACTTATTATTTATCATAACAGTAAGCATATCATTTATGATGTCTAGGTTAAATGCATTATTTCCAAAAAAAACATTTTGCCCATTAACTAATAAAAAGACAAGAATCCACGTACTTTTCTACATTTCTGGAAAAGATAGCTTAAATTGGTTCTAAGGGGCCATCACGCGAAAAGCGTACGTGTGTGTATAAGGGGTGAGGAGGGCTTGAATGAAAAGCGTATGTACGCAGAAAAAAAAGTTTAGTGTTGTTTTCTGCTTTGAGAGATTTTAACGTATACTAATATGATATTTAAAAGAATATTTAGCCCACTAACATGAAATAGTAAGAGAAGCTCCAGATTGAGCTTCGTCGGTTGCTAATACCTAACGTACAATACAATAATGATTAACGCAGGTCGAATAAATTATACTACGTAGCTAAAAATTGTGCCTAAAAAACTAAAAACTACGTAGCCAAAAATTGTGCGTACCCTCCCCCTTATACGGACACGCACGCTTTTTGTCTAATGCTCCCCATAGATGCGCATACGCAATTTGATACAAACATGTGTATAATATCAGTAAATGTATTAAATGCAGAATTGACTTATATATTATAGAAAATTATTTTGTTCTCACTAATTGTATTATGGGGAGCATTAGACAAAAAGCGTGCGTGTCCGTATAAGGAGGAGGGTACGCACAATTAATTAATTTATGCGTACTTACTATGTGGATGGCCCTTGCTAGCGTTACGGCCTTCAACTCATAAGATTAGTGTTTCAAAGAACATTGAGTTTTGTGATGTTTTCCTTTTTTTAATTTGGAATTATAACAATATATTACATATTCTCTTTTTCAGTTGTACTAACCATAATTTGATCATTTATAATTACAATAAATAATTATTTTAAAAACATTTCATAAATAGATATTTGCTTGGTTGTCTTACAAGATATTATAATATCATATACCAAGCGCGGCCGCAGGAAATCGGGCTGGCATGGGCATGCTGCAAAAAAGGAGCGCGATTTTGTTATGTTTTCATTACCAGGAAACCATGATGATATCTATCTTACAGATTATTTATAACATTGTGAAATAAAAATAATAAGAAGCGGTTTTTATGAAACATTATTATAAGATCAGTAATATCTAGTCGTAAAATAATATGCACGAATCAATGCATAGTCTAAAAAACACATCTTGTATTCAGCGACATGCGAATATTTTAAAGAGGGGGCAAGATAAATATAATATTTAGAAGTGGACACGTGCCTCCTGTGCCCATGCCTGTGGCGCCGTTGTATACCATTGATTGCATTAAAAAAATAATGTTAAAAATGTATCTTGTAAATACTGATAAAATAGTGATTTTTATACATAATAACAGTCAGTGATAATTTTATAACAATTTTATGAATTATAAGTCAAATAAAAACAGGTGGATTGAATACTCACAAAGTGTAAATATATTTCGGTGAACAGCTGGCAGTATACGACCAGACAATAAAAACACTTTAATATAAACCATACATTATATATTATATTATCCTTTATTTTTTAAATTAGTCAGTGCAATGTATTCTAATAGAATAAATAAATATAACCACAACTTTTCCGACTGATATATATATAGAGCAATATATTCGTCAATGCAAAACAGAATGAGTATAAGGTACATTTATTTAAAGTATAACTTTATAAATAAAGTTCACAGAGTTTCCTTCTTTATCTTTATACACATCATTAATATTTTCTGAAATTTCAAGAATGGGATATTTTTTATCATTTTCATCAACTTATATTTGAATTAATATTTACGACGCAAGCCCTGTTTATTATATATACATTTTGCAAACCGTAATAATAGTGTAATTCGTCTATATAGGCTTGTCAAAATCTAAGAAAAATGTGTATTAAGAGGTTTATTAGGTTGTGAATTTTAATTTCGTTTTAGTGATAATAATAAGAATGATAAAAAACAATTCATTTTAAAAATAGTTCATCTGTAAGATATTATTCGTATATGTAACATTATAAAGTTATTTTATTATCAAAACGTGTAACCTTATCAATATTTATTTTTAAATGTGCTCCGATTTTAAGATAAGAATATATGCCGTTCAAAACTTATTATGGGTTAAATAATAGTTAGTACCCGAGCTGCCGTGGTTAAACGACACTAGTCTCGAGTGCCGTAGGCACGAGAGGCAGTGGAGCCAGGCAGCGAGGGTATAACTAACAAATTTAGGCAATAGTCAATTGTTTCGGTTGAATTATACTCATTAAATCTTCTAATTTGGTGTATGCTGTAGATGATTTCATTTAGTTTTCA
>JAUZND010061440.1:0-40406 GCA_034780555.1 Coelogynopora nodosa | reverse complement strand
GTCTTGCCCCCCCCCCCTTGAGTCCCACCATATGTTTCGCATTATTTTGTCTTATATTAAAGTTGATTGTGTTTGTCTGCTCGATATTGTCCTGGCGTCTTCGCCTTATCTTGCAGCTTTAGTTCATAATTAACCCAAACATCAAACATCTATAGACATATTTTCTTCACTAATAGCTCTATAGGAACATTTAAGGTGGATTTAATTTTTTAGTTTTTAATTGCGTATTATGTTGCGAAAAATGTGAAAAATGTAACTGTTACAGTATTACAATTACTTTTGATATTTTAAAAACGATTTATCGTTTTTATGTATTAAATTTATATAATATAAATATGCATTTTTTTAACATTTCAAATTGAAATCACTCGTGTTAATTAACTTATATTAAAACAATTGTGGTATTTACATAATATGCTAAGGTCATTATATGTAAAACGTGATGTACTGCACAAAAATAGTGAGTTCATTTCATTCAAAAAACCCAGTTACATGTAAATTTGGGATCGTTACTTCTCTTAATAGTTTTAAAGCAACTGGTATTAGCGATTTAGCTTTTTTAAATGCAATCTTATTTCATACATAGGTAAGTATATTATGTCGGTCGACAAAAGGCCATCGTACCCCTTAGTTGAATTGTTGTGCTAATATAATTCTGTTGGATTGTTTATATTGTTAGATACCTATCGGTATTATATTGATATGCATTCACCAGACGTTATCGTCTGGTTAATTGAGGAGTGTTGACTTCTAATTTACACACTGTTACCGTTTTGGTTACATGTCGTGTGTATCACTGTTATGTTCATATAATCTTCCCATTTGTCGCAGCACTCGATGTATCTCTTTTTACTTTTTTCAATGCACGTAGATTCAGCATCGTTTGTGGATGGTTGTTAATCTTCTAATTTACTTTATGTATATATAATATACTTATTATTTATTATGATATATAACGTGGAAGAAAGTTTAATCACTAAGATCATTAATTATATTTCATGTGATTATTTTATGAATAGGAAATTTAAAATCGAAAATTAGTAAAAATTTGAAACTTTCAAAATATCTTTATTTGTTTATATGCATTGATATCAGTTGCGGAATACACGTTGAACCCCCTGAGCCGCCAAGTTAAACACGTGTAACTTGAGATATACAAGTTGCACCCTTTGGCCACCTGTGCATATTATATATATATATACGTATTGTATATGAATAATTAATATATATGTATGGTAGCTTTATATATTTATACTTAATTCAATATAAATACGTATAACTTTACATTAACTGTTTTGAACTGCAATAACAGAATATCAATAACTTATATACTGTGGTAGTTATATTGTATGTGTTATACAATACCTATTAAAATAAATTAATATTTCTCCATATCTTAATTCTTTAACGAATGGCAACTGGTTACTGAGTTATTATTCTCCAAGCATAATTTGCGAATAATATACACATACGCGAATCGTTGTCTCTATTTAAAACGAATTATTAATCTAATAATTGACGTTTTATTACCTTTATTTATTAATAATGTATTAAGAATGACTGGCTTTTGTTTAGATTATAAAATTATATATTTATGTAATTAAAAGCCGAGTTCATCAACTCAGTGGTAGTCGCCTTGTTTGTGACGTATTGGTTTTACGAATTGAAAATCAAATGATTAGGAATACTGGTCTTAGTTTACTCAATAAATGGTAAATAAGTAACATTGGGTAGAAATCCGTAAAGTGATCCACTAGAAAATATATATTTATCCGCACGAATGTTTCTTCTCTTACAGAAGTGGAACGGGAGGTCACTCTCGCTATCATCAAACCAGATGCAGTCAGGGCTGGTCAAGTGGATTCAATCATGGAAAAGGTGTGATGAACCCCAAGTATTTATTAGTTCCTTTTTTTGTGCGCGGACAGACTCTGGTAGCCGTGTATATGTAGCCTGTACACGTTTGGTTGGATTTTGGTTTTGCATTGGCGCGCGCAGTGAATACTGAAGTGTGTGACGAACAATTTCATGATGACTTGTGGCAATGCTCGATGTCACGCAACACCTTTTACACCATTAATACCATATTATTTTATATTTAGAAAATTAACTGTATTACAGGACATGTTCTTTCTGTCATTGTTGGTATTGTTTTGAAAGGCCATAATGATACATTACGTTTTCACTGAGGATGTGATAACCGAAGTATTATCAGATCTAAAAAATCTTTTATAAATAAACAATTTTAATCTATCCTTATACTGAACCATATTCGTAGAATGTAATTTGAACTAATTGTATTATTTTGTGTATGTTTATTTATTCTAGCAATTGCTATTTTACTCATTATACAATGCTGTTGAACATCCTCGTGCTAAATAATTATTTAAGTAACTTAATATGTAATTTACTATCAGAAAACAACATATTATGCTGAAAAAAGTTCTTCTTAGCTCTTTGTTTGTGGTGTTTATTTCGTAATCACAATAATAACGTATTTTTAACGCATATCGTGACAAATTCATTAAAGGCTATAATTTTGTCAACGAGATCTTCAACGACTATTACGAATATTCATTATAAAGATTCGTTTATTTGCTCGCTTGACAGAGATTTCTGTTTTTATTTCTTCAGTTGGAAGTCGCTGGCATCGAAGTCCTCAAACACGAGGAGCGTCAACTCACAGAAGATGAGGCGCGAGAATTATATTCGCACATGAAGGACATGGTCAGTCAATTTAACTCTATTTGTAGAAATGACTCTGTAATCTGTATTTTCAGAAGATTATTAACCCTTATTAAACATTAGTCGTTTGTTACATTCAATTATATAATTAATGTGATATGTATTTATCATACTTATAAACGATTTTTGGGTGTTTTTCAAGCTTTCATTTGTAATTATTTACAGATTTACATATACATTAACCGTCTCAAATTATATTTTGTGCTATAGAGATTAATGTAAATTCTCACTGTTGAATATTGAACAATTGAGATGTCAGCCGTATTTATGTAATGTTATATTTGAAGGCTATTATATGCATTCAATAGATTATGTTATTTAAGAAATCTAATTATTCAACATGTATACCGTTAAGTATATATTTCATACTTTAATTAAATTAAATGATTTTTCACATTTATGTGACTTATAGTAAATGCTTGACTGATACGCATCCACGTAATTTATAATCTGTAAATCTTCAGATATATTAAACTGTCGCTCATATTATATATTATATATTATTAATGTGGGCTTAAGGCCTACTGACATTTTTATTTACTGTTCTGTCGACTTTTGATCGATGGTTTAGATACACGTCATAATGCAGATGTATTTTCATACATTTCATATTAAAGCCTGAAGTAAAGGTACCTCCATGAAATATATTGATTTTAGTTTAGTTTTAATTGCCATTAATTTCTATAATTTTTGTATTCGATACAGGCTTATATATTGTATGCAATTCAATGCTTATGCCTCAATTCCATTATTTATGTTTAATTAAGACAAAACTGCACTGGTGACGTGTTATTTCCCAATAATGATTATTATTGACAATGATGCAATGTGGGCTAATTGAGCCATTCGTTGATGAACAAAAGGTGAATATGTGATGCAAACTATAAGCAAACAAAATATCTGACTAATTCTAAACTCAATGATCGACTTGAGATAATTTATTTGTATACTTGCACAGTAGTAGTACCTATAATGCAGAAGGCAACATTGCACATTGGTAGTGCAGTGCCTATACCCTATAAGGTACCGTATCAAGTGGCCTCTATGCCTACTTCTACAAAGGCATTTTCCCTGAGTTTATTGAGAAATTTTGCACGCTTGAATTTTATTTTTATTGATTTGACTAGAATTCTTTTTTTTAATAATGTTCAGTATTCAATATTTTTCAAACACTTTCCTGTGTCATTACCCCCACTAGCCCTAAATCTATGCATATTATTGATTTGTTAGTGTTTTGATTATAACCGGTTTCACGAAATACAATATAAACGGGTATCACTATTTTACTGTGAATTTGATGGAAACTAATTTAATCCAGAATAATCGAAGGATTTTGACCTACTTATTTGATTGAAGTAATTCTCTGTTACGAAACGTTAGAAATGAGCCAATGATTTATTTCGCCGATTTATTAATGATTTCAATATTTTTATTTTTGTACAATTTTAAATTTCGTCAGCTTAAATTGGTGCATACTCATGCCGACATGTAATTGATATAAGCAATACAATAAATATAACCTATTTGGTGTTGTCTGGATAACTGAATTGAACTACTGAATACTTCGCTCCGCTGTCTAGGACTTCTACGAGCAACTCATCACTTTCATGGCCTCGGACACCTGCCATGTGTTGGCGCTGGCCAAGGGTGACAGTGGGATCATCTCCACCTTCAAAGAACTCATGGGTCCACCCAACGTAGAGGAGGCTAAGGAGGCAGCGCCTGATAGGTGATGATTGATTCATTATTGATTAGTCAGCTGCAGAGGTTGTAACTCTTGGGAGATATAATTATTGTCGTATTATGTAATACTGCGTTATACTAAATGTATGTATTGTTATACGCTGGTAATTGTTTTTAAATACACTTTGTTTTTAATCGCCATATTTTGCAATTCTAAATGAATTATTATGGTATCCTTGATTCAAATGCTGGCTGTGGCAAATGTATTATTAATAACGTGCCGTGGTGATTGATAGAGTCACTTATTTTCAACAGACTGGTTAGACAACCAATGGTTAAACCCGTGTTGTTGCTATGGTTGGGTGGTGATTTCAAAATTCTGTTTCGGTTAGTCTGATTGAAACTGTACAGCCGTTTTTTCAGGGAAACATCTTAATTTGAACCCTCTTCCATCTCTCTCTTTTCCTCCCCTCCACTTCTATTCTATTTTATTCTCCCCTTCCCCTTTTTTCCCCTCATTTACACCCCCCCCCCCCACCTTGGGCAGGTTTGGTCTGAATACTTTATTATTATGGAAATCCGTGTTTAATTTTTCACTCAACTGAAGGGGTAAAACTTCTCTGGCTGCAATAACCGAATCACTGTTTTGAAATAGCCTATATTGATACTATTGAAGCAGTTAATTGCTAATGCCCCATTCATATTGTTTCATGTCGTCTTTAGTTTGACTACCTTTTGTTATTTCAGCGTTGGGGAACCTTGGTACGCTGACACATGCTCTGTTGGGTCAATCTATACATGTTGTATTATGCATGGATGTTCTGTTTGAAATGGCTATTTGTCTGAATGTTTATACGGTTTCTGGATTGTTTGAATGATATTGTTTTAAATCGTGTAATGCATGTTGCAAGTTGTGTTTTTGGTTTATTTGTTTCTAATTTCCATAACAATAGGTTAACAGTAATTGTACTTTATATATTATGTAAGGTATCATTATATTATTAACAATGTTCAAGGGTAACACACTAAAAACATGTTTCATGTTGCTTGTTTTGAAAATATTGTGAACTGTGCGTGGCGAACTTATTTGTGCTGAAATATTGTAAATTACTGATTTTAAACAACATGTAATACGCAGTTGTTTGTTAATCATAATTTTACATTAATATGTCATTCATAAGATTGTATTTATATTTTTAATCTTCTGTTTTGACTACGTATAACAATAAAAAGAACTATAATAATCACTAGTTATTTTTTAGATTATTTTTCTTGATTGCATACTTTGATACTTTATTTGAGTCACCTTAAAAACAAAATATTACATATTATTAGTAATATACGATGAAATATTATGTATAATTATGCAATTTTTAATAGGTCCAATGGAATGATTTATAATTGATGTAATTAAACCATTGTTTTTTGGTTGTATTGTGCTTTTTGTCTTTCTCTTATAACCCTTAATTATCCAAATTGTAAGGGTAAATTATAAGAAATAATATATGATTGGCTGGTTCATTTACCCCAATGTTTCCTACTCTGTTCCAGTTTGCGTGCACAATTCGGAACGGAGAGTTTCCAGAACGCCCTTCACGGTGCTGATTCAAGAGAGAATGCGATCAGGTCGGTTCATCCTCTAATTCTTTATAGACCTGATCAGTGATTGGCAGACTCCACTAACTGCTGTTGCTGCTTAAGAGGCACGAAGTAGAGGAAGTGTTACTCGACCCGCAGCAGCACGCACATATATCTATATTATTTTAGTTAATTTTAGTGTATGTATTCTTTGCATTTCTAGCAGTATATCCGACAATGTTTATAATTGAAATACCTTATAAAGTGAAATACATCATATTATATAACTACATATATACCATATCATCGATCGGCTAGAAGTTTCTTACAAATTGTTTTACAAAGAAGCAACTTCGATATTGGTAATACGAAGTAAACAATAGAAAGCGGCACTTTTTCTGTTCCTATTTAATATTAATTCTTATTTAATTTGTGCAATCCCAAATAAATGTTACAATTGGTGTCACATTATATAAAAAATGTTGGGCATAAAATCTATTTCTGACTTTTTTGTCAAGAATTCATAATAAAAAGCAATCAATTGATCTCTGTGGTGTAAAAAGGTTTGTGCAGTTACAGAAATCTATTTGCAGGGAACACCTGTTCCCATCCTCTCAATATTAAACTTATATTAATGATGGGTACCGGGAAGTTCAAAAACATTTTTTGTAATATTGCAACATTATGGAATAGTGAGAATAATGTTCAACCGAATATTATTATCATGTTAAAAGTGAAAATTATAATTTGTTCGTTAATTAAAATAAACATGTATTGTTAAAGGAGTATATCATAGATTTGTTGGTTAATCAAAATATTCCAAAGTTGACAACATTGGAACAACGAGAGCGTTCTACATACTTACAAATATTTTGGCGAATACTTTTGCTTTTCTTTATAGTCATTAGTTACTTCCATGGCACTCCCTCATATCATTTTATTTGCTAACAGATAATTTGATTGTCTAAAAGCTGGTCGATAGACTCTGATGACGTATCTGCTAATCCCTTCTAATTTACCATCCATTCCCTCGACAGGGAATACTTTGATTGGCTAAAAGCTGGTCGATAGACTCTGATGACGTATCTGCTAATCCCTGCTTATATTATGCAATCCATTCCATCAACCCTCGACAGGGAGCTCGCCTTCTTCTTCCCCGACTTCGAGCCGCCCAAGACCACCATTGTCAGGCAGAAGTCCGGAGCACCCGCCGCCCGTCGTCCTCGTGTACAGCGGACTTTGGCCCTCATCCGGCCCGACGCATACGCCGAGTTTAAGGTGTGGGGAGTATTTCGGATATTGATTTTGCCTTCACACATCTGGAGGGAAAGGAGGCCAAATGACTCCTTTTTCGATTAATTCATTTTTATTAGAAGACAGTGTTTAAACTACATAGTGGTTTAACGATTGCACATTAGCCTTACATAGTGAGGGATCCTAATTTTATGTTATCCAGTGGTGTAAACAATACACGATTTTATAGTTCAGTTTTACATACAAATTATATATATAGTTAATATTTTACAAGAATTTATTATCTAATCCAAATACAATGAACTCTCATTCTTAAGGGTCTAACAATATTTATGCGCTAAACTAGAATATAACCCGACCAATTTGATTCTATCTCAGAAGTATTAGATTGCTATTGACTCTATACCTATCATAGGAATATATGTGGATGTTGTTTCGCTTTGTAAGGCATCCGGCTTCACCGCAACCACTGTGCGCTCCTGGAGCGGGGAGTGGAGGAGTGGAGGGCAAGTTCTTAGAAGGGGAACTTGTTTGTTTTACTAATGGTATTAAATGAATGCAATCAAGTGACATTCAATGCTGCAATCATATGTTTTGTTTTACATTTTTAATATAGTTTACTACAAAATATTGTAATGCAAAATTGCAATTAAACAATAAAATTACAATTAATTTCAATCATTGCAATAGTTGCAAACACATCATAATCAATTCTTATATAATTGTGGTAGACTAAGTGCAAGACATACAGTATGTTCTATTCTGTTCTTAATTTATCACAAAATAAAGATTTTGTATCAAGAGGATATTTATTACTAACACCCAATACCAACCATACGTCAGGTAAAGTATTTTTGTAAAATTAGATGATTAAATTGAATTATAATTTATGTAACGTATACATTCAAAATCTGCGAGTCGCAGGCCAGGGAAGACGAGTATACTTGAATGTGTATCTCCAACATAAGATAAATCTAAAATTTTTATTGTTAGCTTATTTTAATTTATTTTATCATTGTTAATCTATAATCTAACCATTTTTTTGTAGTAGGCCTATCATATTTAGCGATTAAAATATATTTATTAGTATTTTTTATGAATTTTAGTAGAATATATGAGCACAATAATTAATTGATAAATAATACATCTTCATAACAAAGTTATTGATTACTTTACAAGAATGTATTATGATTTCATCATAATATTACTGTCATATTATTTGTAAATAAATAGGATATCGATTAAATCACAATATATATATTTAATAATTTCTAAAACTTCCAAACATGCAATTACTAAAATTGATTTATCATTTAGAAATATGTAAGTGTGAAGAATAATTATAAAATTAATATATTTTTCGACAGTTAATATTATATTGAACCACATTAAAATGTATTACCTATACTGTCAATTTCCAATGTATATTTCACATTAAATATTGAAACATATTTCACTGCAGGACTCCATTATGGAGAAGATCGCAGAGTCGGGCTTCACAATCTCGATGCAGAAGGAGATTCAGTTGACGGAGGAGCAGGCCCGCGAGTTCTACAAGGAGCACCAGGATGAGGAATACTTCGATGAACTCGTACAGCGCATGACCAAGGGACCGCTGCTCGCCCTCTGTTTAGCTCGGGAGGTGGGTGGCTGGTGGGAGGGTGCGGGGGGTAGCTGGTGGAGAAGCTAGAGTAAACGATCATATTCAACAGTGCGTAGAATAGTATGGGCAATCTGAAAAGAGATGTAATCTGGTATGTCAATATAATATATAACTGTCGGATGAATTTGAAAGCAATTTAATGGTCAAAGTGTTGTTTCTTGCAGTAAACATAACAAATTAATATAGTTATCATAACTGTACTTCATAAACAATAAAAGGGCTAACTAGTTATTCTCTCACTGTAAGGGTATTATGTGAATTCAGCGAAATTTCCATTGAATGAAAGAGTCATTTTTAAGAGATACCTCTTTAAACATTAGACATCTCCTCAGAATCTTTAGTTTTATAAATGCAGCTATCGTGGCTATCGTAATACATTCTCACTGTCTCACGTACCACTCCCCCACCACTCAGGACGCCATCAGCGACTGGAGGGAGAAGATTGGCCCGACAAAGCTGGAGGACGCCCGCGAGCAGTTCCCCGACTGTCTGCGGGCCCAGTTCGCCCGCGAGGACATCCCCATCAACCTGATCCACGGGTCCGATTCGGTGGCCTCCGCCAGGCAGGAGATCAAGTACTTTTTCCCCAAGGTGAACTACTTGATTCACTGATTGCGTGGAACATGTGCCGGCCGGAGGATATTCGTGGTCGTGGAAGTCATGTCATGTCATGTTTTATTTCACTAACCTAGAAACTGTCACAGAATTTTGTCAATATATTCTACAATTTGTTATTAGGATAAAAGGTTTTTATAATAAAAAAGTTAAGTAGACGAAAAAAGGCGAAGTAATTAAGATAATATAAACAACTCTTATTTCGCATAATTATTGTCGGTATACAATTAGTCATTCCTTCTTAAATATTCGATCTATGTATATTAGTGTATCCGTATTTTTGTTTATATATAGAATATATTATATTACAATTAAACAACTGGTATTTTATTAATCAATATTAAAAAGTGACACAAGTTTAATAATATTATATAGTTTTAATATTTTAATCAAAGATTTAATTATTATTGACATAAAGATTGTTTAGATTGACATTTAACAAAACATGTTTTGACTTTAAGATACAATTCTATGTATAATTAACAAATTATCAATAATACAATATTATGTGGTAGTAGTGTACATATGTATGTTATATGTAATTGAATTTGTTAATACTAGTTTATATTTAAAAACATCTGTAAAATAATTTTACAAGTTACTCATGGCGTTTGTTCATACCAGTTAGATATACAGTTTATATTTTTATATAATATATTATAATGATATTTTATTACATTATTTTTTAGTTTAACGTATTGGTTAAAGATTTAGTATTTGTATTTATTTATATATATATATATCCATAATAGTGTGGTCAGGATACATTTTTACATTCTAGAATGTTATGTATAAGTCTTTGAAAAGTAATCGATTTTCTCTATTATAATTTGAGCGGCAAATTCAAATGTAAGCATACGTTAAATAAGTTTTAATTAAATTTAATCATCTAATTTTACAAAAATACTTTACCTGACGTATGGTTGGTATTGGGTGTTAGCAATAAATATCCTTTTGATACAAAATCTGTATTTTGTGATAAGTTAAGAACAGAATAGAATATATGTCTTGCACGTAGTCTACCACAATTATATACGAATTGATTATGATGTGATTGCAACTATTGCAATGATTAAAATTTATTGTAATTTTATTGTTTAATTGCAATTTTGCCTTACAATATTTTGTATTAAACTTTGTTAAAAATGTAAAACAAAACATATTATTGAAGCATTGAATGTCACTTGATTGCATTCATTTATGACCAGTATTAAAACAAACAAGTTCCCCTTCTAAGAACCTGCCCCCCACTCCTCCACTCCCCGCTCCAGGAGCGCACAGTGGTTGCGGTGAAGCCGGATGCCTTCGACAATCGCGACGACATCATGGAGACGATCAAGGAGGCCGGGTTCCACATCGCCGCCCGCAAGGAGACCACCCTGACCCCGGAGCTGGCCCGCCAGTTCTACAACGAGCTGGAGGGTGAGGAGTACTACGAGAATCTAATCGAGCACATGACCAGGTGGGTGGCCTGTGCCTGTCCTTGTTCTGTCATGTCCTTGCAGGATCAACAGACCTACAACTGTCTCACTGTTGAGCAGTGTGCTTCGCGTGTGTGTAGGCACTGCTCTTAAGGAATAACGATAAATATTGCGATAATTGAAATTCTGAATTGAAATTTGATAAGAAAGCTATGCATGCTCGAAAGTAATTACGATGAAAATTGCAATTTGAATTATAAGATGAAATTGTATGTCTGCTGAAATGGGCGTTATGTTTAGACGCCTTGATTAACAGAAATCGAATCTGAGACTAAGTAATCAATGAGTGAACCCACTAAATTGTACTGTATTATTTATTACGCTTTATTACACTATTGAATTGAAATGTGATTGACATTGTTCTTTTGCGGCATTATTGTGAATAATAAGAAAATCCAATAATCCAACTCCAGTTTTTTCAACTTCAACGGTTGAATAAACAAATTATTTGCGCCATACATCATCAACTCTGATCTATTTAAATTATAATATTGTTTAATGCATTATAATTAGTGTAATAATGACATTTAACATTATTGTAAAACACATCCAAAATAGACTATTATCATATATTTGCTATCACTACTTCGGTTAAATATTGTTCTAATTGATTTAATAAAATTTATGAAATGATACGATCATGATATTATAATTAATTCCATTATACACACAAGAAAAGGTTGATGCAGTTTTACTGACATGTTTAATTATGCTTTTTGAAGTCAACACACATGTTTGCGTGTCTATGTATATATTATATAGTATTTTATATATATTTATATTTAAACATTTATCGCCTCAAATCTAGCGGAAGCACCCTCTTCATGGTGCTAACCAAGCGGAACGCGGTGGATAACTGGCGCTCTCTGATGGGCCCCACCGACCCCGAGGCTGCATTACAGGCCAATCCAGAGAGGTGGGTATTCATTCATTTACAGTTATGTATGCGCAAGCCGAACTTGTGGGAGGAACCAAGTAAATAATTTCTTGCACAGAGTACCAATTGTAGGCCTAGTCAGTATTGATTGAGTAACCTGTTGACTATTTACTAAAGTAATACGTGGTTTTGTGGTGTATTTATTTTAACATTTCAACTCTACCTACCGTTCAATGGAAATATATAGAGTATGTCGACCCGTTAACGTTTCTCAACAATACAATATATGTTGTGGTACTCATACATTTATTTTAATTTTATAGTATTAAACTTCGAACGAGTAAATAATTTATTTCCTTGTTACATGAATTTAGCAGGAACATTTTCCGATCATTATAATTATTTTGGAATACTTATGTACGGTATATTAAAACTAAAAATCCATTAAAAATATACATAATTTTACACTTTTATGCGAACTATGACATGTTATTGGTTCTATATTTTCAAAATGTTGCACTTGATGAATTATTAATATTTAAAATAAACACTTCACAAAATGTAAGTACATGACCAAATCAGGTTCCTTCTGTAAGTCTATTTCATATAGTTTGTAATATTGAAATGACTGTATTGTATAGCGTCATATATATTTTTATATCTTTGTGTATATATATATATATATATATATATATATATACTATATACTGCAGTACGTCTATTTCTGAACCACACGTGCCGTAAGTGTTGCCTTTATGTAAATATTAATTGTTAGCTGTGAATAGGTACAATTATAGACATGTACTATTATTTGCGCTTCATTCATATTATATATATATATATATCAGCTAATTTATCATATACTATAGACACGCACATATATGTTTAATTATACGAATTAAATATAGCCTATTCAAAATTGTATTACATTATTAGCTAATAAAAAATATTAAAATAATTGTTCTTCCTAATAATTTCTTTCTGGTATTTTCGAAGTGTAAAATATGTCCACTTCCAATTAATATATTTCCGATTCGTCTCGTCACTTCCGTGAAAGATATATGCCTCGACTAGCATCATCCATCAAGAAAGGGAACCATATGAGATGCTCGATCGTCAGTTTTATATATCTTGTGTGTGCCAAGGTTAATGTTTGGTGGAATCTACTCCACGTCGTCCAATGTAATAAGACAATTCGTGGTGATCACTAGCAGAGTGGAAGTCTGACAGCAGCAAATGAAAAATAATGAATGAATTCTCTATCTCAACTTTACCTGTTTATTTATATTTTATATTAGCTTTTGTTTCAATTTTAGTTATTTTCAGGTTTTATTTTGATAATTTTAGAAACCGGATTTCCACATTGCTACTAATGTAACTAATTGCTGCCTTCATTTCTAGTTATGCATGTATATATATATAAATAATGTTAAATGGACTCTTGTTATGATAAACCCGCTGATTTGTATGTGTTAGATCAATTTTGATCGGCATGAACTATGTAGTATTTGGAAAAAATTAAAGCTTTTCGTATTTATACACATTACTAATGTTATGAGATAAACTCGAATAGTATTTTTTAAATATGGAAACAATATATTTTGTTGTAATATTTTTGTATGAACAATTGTTACATATTTTGTGATTATTAGTTGAACATTGACTGCACTTTTCGATTTGTCGATTATAAACAGCATGGCAATTCGAATATCTTGAAATAGGTCATTTGTTTGGTAATATATTGTGATGTAGTGATCATTTAAAACACACAATTGGACAAGCTTATCGAAATCTGTATACCTTATAATTGAAACATCACAATTGCTTAACAACGTAACCACCTTCCAAAATCGACCGCGATAGTACATGGTGGACAGCGGCCTCATCTACCCATATACTGTATATACCCCGTTACTGGTCCACTCTCTTCTCCTTCTCACGCGACATGCCGACTGCAGTCTGCGAGCCCTCTACGGAAAGGACATCCGAAACAACGCGCTGGCCGGCAGTGTATCCATTGACGAGGCACAGAAGGACATGAAGTTGATATTTGGGGAGGGCGAGATCCCCGCCGACTCTGAGACCGACTCCGATGTGGAGGATGAGCTGGAAGGTAAGCTGATGCCGATCCCTCTACTACACTTCTGGTGCTGGAGTTGTGGTACTTACTAGAAGATTAGTTGGAATCTTGACTCATAGAAAGTGGGACGGTTTATGAAGGACTGTTGAGAGAATTATAACTGTAAACATTAATTTGTAATTGGTACTTGAATTATTTGTTTACAACTTGGAAATGACTGTACTATTTAAAGTGTAGATAAATCATAGATTTTGTCAAGTATAAGGAAAATAACAAAATAGATAAATTTTGTATGGTAGAAGAATATACACAAGTGGAAATGAATCAGATTATGTAAACAAATATATAGAACACATTCTTGTGATCTTATAATTGAGTTATACATAATCGTAGTCAGTGATATACTATGTCATTTGTATTATTAAAATAAACAATTTCATTGTTATTATATTATATTAACTTTATCAGACTTTTTTTAATCTATTATGATATTACTGTAACAGTACGGTATAATATTATATTTGACTATTATATTTATTGAATATTTACGGTTACATATGTTTGTTTCATATTTCTAAAAATATATTTAAATTGTTATATAAACTATGTTATTGACCAATATGTTAACTTGAAACTGTTATATATTTTCGAATTTTTGGGGAAATTTATTAAAAAAAAAAGATTTAAAAAAATATATATAAATATCACAAAATAATTAGTTAATGAATTTGTCTGGGTAATTATATTCGTCAATAGTTAATAGATAGTGGCAACATACATTTCTTGGAGTCGGATTTTATTAATTAACTTGTTGATATAAATTCATCTTTTTATTCTTGTAGGTCTCCTTGAATCAGATGAGCGAGTTGTCATGGGTAAGTCAGCTGTGTTGATGCCAACGTGTACTTTCACCTCATAATGTGGTTAATAATTAGGGGTTTGCATGTCATGAACTAATTAATAAAAAACTGGATATCAAAGCAACTTGCTTGATGTGCTATTTCTTGATAAAATAAAAGGAAAAAACCCAAAACTGCTGAAAATTTTCTTTAATTTATGGCACTTCGTCCTTTTGATTCTTTGAATGTTGTGGGAAACTTTTAACATTTAACATCGACCTAATTTACATTGTGTAGTATAACTAGATCATCATTGGACATTATACACTTAATGGAGACTTTTATTTTCTTCTTACATGTTACACTTTACCATGAATGATATCTTGCGATAGGATTTGTTTATATTTCAATATTTAGTTTGGTATATGTTACAGGAAATTTGTAACATCGCATTACATTAAAACTGTTATATTTTTTAAACTGTTTTCCATGTTGATAGAAAAGCTAGCAAGTTATCCAATCCAGTTTTAGCTTATAGCCTTGTTAGTTGTTTTAGTGTTTCAATTCTTCCGTTTAACACTTTTATTTATTACCTCATGAATCACAAGTGCAGCATTACCCCGTATTATTATCTGCATGTGTGTTGTTTGGTTTTTATTTCGTCAACTAGAAGCCGAGGAGGCCGATGTGGTAGGTGAACCAAAGCCGGATGGTGAAGAAGATGGTGAAGCTGGCGCTGCTACTGACGAAGGTAGGAGGATACGTATGCACATACTGTCTGTTCCGTTCTGTCCTGTTATCATAGTAGACTTAGGGATCAGATAGAGGGAAACTGCGCATGTCATCAACCGTATGGAGCCTGTTTATTATAAGGAAATATTTATTCAGAATTGGACCCGCGTACTTATCAAAATTAAAGAGATTTCGATGTTGGGTTCATTAATTTAGTCAACCCCGAAAACTAACGTATATGGCTGCCAAAATGCACCGCTATCAGAGCACTGGTTACTGATACTGAATTACGTAACTTATTGATGACACAATTGCTCTCTATTTGCATACTGTCATCCAATATAATTTTATTATCAACAAAGTATATTTATAGAAAATACCAGAAGAAACTGTTCGATAAACAGTTCAATTTTGCTCTGAACTTGGCATATTTCCCCGTATAACTATCTATATACGGAGTGGGGGTTGGGTTCAGGGTTAAACGTTGCCTTACTACTTTTATGGTAGTACAGTGAAAAATAGAAATGTTAAACATTTAATCTCCGAGTGATCACTTATTTTTAGGTTTTAGATTTAAATTAGTTTATATAATTCTTTATGCTTAGAATAGATTTTCCAAAAGAACAAGAAAACTGTATTTGTGTTTTGATGGACTGTTTCATAATATTATACTTTATATGTTTCATTACTTTTGATTTGAAATTTTTAATATATTTTCATATTGACTATTCTTAGAAGTTGCACATCGAGAAGAGGGTGAAGCTAAGGCTGATGATGGTGGTGAGAAACAAGGTATGTTGCCACGGTCTGATAAACATTTCAAGGCACAACAGTTGTTAGTGTTAATATGTTAATATCGAAAGATTAAGCTTAGATACCTTATACTTTATGTGATCAGTATTTAATGTTACCAACTATAGTATGGTACAAGTGATCCAAGTTCGTTGTGTGTATTTTTTTATTTTAACTGTACAGTATTATTATGCTATGTCATTTATTACATCACACTTTTTGTAGTTTACCCCATTGAATAATTTTCATGCTTTCAATATTAAAGAAAAAGTCTAATCTTTATTTATTTTATTGTTTATATAACTTTGTGATAGTACAACATATAGATATGGATGTTTCGTATTTCTTATACCTAGATATCCAATCTATGCATCACGGTGGTTGTGAGAAAGATAACTGATTCACAGTTGCACGAGCCAAAATGAAGTGTATGGCAGTTGTGAGCATCCTAAATAGGCATTCTTCAAAATCTATTTTTAACATTGAAAATTATATAAGATTAAAATATATATTACATCATTGAAATCGTAGTAAAATGTCACGTTTGTATATATTTTTGTACTATTTTTACTTATTTTATTAAAAGAAAATACTACATAAAGTGCCAACATAATTGGCTTATTTAGTCTACGCACAACTACTAAAATTTGTATCTAGCCTACGCAAGCCTCTCGCCCCTGGTGTATGACTCGTCGTTTTCGCAACCAACGTATATAATAATGTTTAGTTAGATTGTCCATCTAGGAGAGAGAGAGAGTATGGAAATCCACATACTTCATAACGTCAAGTTTGTTTATATCAATATGCAAACATTGGTGGGCGAACGTTTGCTCTTCAGACAATTATTCCCCGAATATTTAACCCTATTCAAATGACTTATCGGACATCTTCTCCCTTAGAAAACATAATAATTAATTAGTAGATGCCATCTCCATAATATCAATGCAGAGAAATTTCGCTGTACTTCGTATTACATATTATCTATTTTTATAGAAAACCTGGCTAAGTTAGAAAAATAGTGGTGTCACATATGTATGATAAAATAGTTAGTTACTTTTGATACATCCAGCTGCGAAGCTACTATAATTGTGCCTGTGTGTTTCAGAGCCTCTAGCCGGTGATGAGAAGCCTGAAGGTGGCGAGGAGGGGGAGGTAAAGGCGGAAGATGTAGAGAAAGTCGAAGGTGGCGAGGAGGGAGAGAAGAAAGCGGAAGATGGAGAGAAGGGGGAGGCTAAGGCGGAAGATGGAGAGGAGGGAGAGGCAAAGGCGGAAGATGGAGAGAAGGCGGAAGGAGGCGAGGAGGGAGAGAAGAAAGCGGAAGATGGAGAGAAGGCGGAAGGAGGCGAAGAGGATGAGAAGAAAGCGGAAGATGGAAAGAAGGCGGAAGGAGGCGAAGAGGATGAGAAGAAGGTGGACAGTGGAGAGGATGCGGCAGAAGGCAAGGCGGCATCCCCGGAGCCTGCGGATGAAGAGGCGGCTCCCAAGGAGAAAGGTACGTGAGGGTGTTAAAGAGGGTTATATCATTGATTGTTAGCTGCAATCAGTATAAATAGCCCATCTGGACCGGGCGTGTACATCATGTGTATAGCTAGCTAATGCTATATAGCTAATAGCTAATTGATGATTAGATGTCCATGAAAAACTATGTGCTTTTAAGAACTATAGTGTATATTGATTTTTCACATAACATCATAATGATAATATGTATAATATAATGATATGAGTATATGATACGTATGTTATTAATTCCAGGCGACGATAAAGCGAAAAGTCCAGAACCTGATGCAGAAGGTGAATACCGTTTCTTTTAAGTTTCTTTATTTGTTTCTTTCAACTGATTCCAGATATAGTGGACGCAGTCATATTCATGCAAGATAGATAAATATAATGACACAACTTACTGAATCAAGTATTCATTATGACTCACTTATGTAACGTTGCACAAATAATATATATTTATATATCAATTTACATTATTCAATATATTTTAATAAATCTAAGCATGCTTGAACTCAATAAAATTAATTACTTCGTAAATATATGTGTTTCCAAAATGCTGTATATTGTAATACTATTTCACATCACTATATTAATTCACGATGTTTCGTTTGCTTATTAAACTTATCAAAGTCGTAAAGTTATCAAACTTATCAGAACCTTTGTTTCAAAGTATGCATAAGTTTTCACCTGTCCTTTATATCAAATTGAAACGGTTAACAGTTTATAATAATTTATGTTATGTTTAGCGATGTTTTTTTCCCACGATTATCATCAATTAGATATGTGTGCATAATTTATTAATTTATTTCATGTTTACTTATCTTTAATGTATTGTATTACTAATTAATACAATAATTATATACACCGATTATATGACTAGTTTTGTGTTATAATAAATATGTACAATTATTTATCTGATCGCTATATTTTGTTGTTTAATTGATATATATTGTAAGAGAAGTAAGTATACATAAATAGTTCCGACAATAATGACAAAACATTAAAGCAAAAATATTATAGACAACCGGAGACCACTCCGCTGAATAAATGTCTCAAATATGAAAATGGTTGCTATAGAAAGCTAGATTGTGTGATTGTTTAGAATAAAAGTAATAATGTAAATAATTGTTGTTGGGGAAATATATATGTTTAACCGTCTCACTGACATTTAATTTAGGCTTGATTGATCTTGATCTATCATTGGGCTTGACAGATCTCAGAAAATTGAACTTTAAAATTATAATTATGTTGTAACATTTATAATTGTATTTTTCAGAAGAAGAAAAACCAAAGACCCCGGATGAAGGTGAAGCAATACATTATTGTTTAATATTATATATATATGCTAATTTAGTTTTAGTAGATCAATCCATACATGATCTAGTGCCTACATCTAGCCACTATCTAGTTGTATACTAACTACTTATAACTATCAATTTGTTCTAATTGGAACTTTTTAGCAGAAGACAAACCGAAGAGTGCTAAACATTCCGAAGGAGGTAATTATCAATTTTCACTTATCGCTATTATTATGTTTTACTTGTCTTCTATAGTTCTATATGATGAATTGGTATATAACTGCAAAATTGAAAGATATGACTATAGTATTGAAGACATAGTAGAAAACAGTTATACCAACTACAGGAATTATCCTCTATTAAAGCAGTCGTAACATGAATTTTATAAATATTGCGAATATTATAGAGGTATAACCCATTTAACTTAATTGCAAAATAGCATGTTTTAACGTGTTTTACCATTTATATATTTTTCAGGAGAAGAAGAAGAACGGAAGAGTCCGGTTGAAGGTGAAACAAAACGTTATTTTTTTAAAGTTTAAGTTTTAGTACCTACAAGTCATTTATAATAATATGTACGAGTATCTAATTTCCTCGGTGTGTTCAAATTAATTCTTTTCAACAGAAGGCATACCTAAGAGTGCGAAATTTATTGCTTATATTATAATGTTTTACATGTTACATATGAAGTTGAAGTGTTCTATCAAGTAGTGTTTTTATAAAATATTAGCAGGCTGGGAATATTATATTACGTGGATATGATAAATAGAGTTATTTTAAAAGTATTAATTTAGATGTACCAATGTTTTTCAAATACGTCAACAAATGTTCCGATTTTTTCTAATCAATATAATACTGCCGATACTACAGATATTTTTTGATCTATGGCCAATTGAGACAAGTTTAGCAACTTTATAATAATAGGCAACTATTTTAGTTATTTTATGCATTGTGTTATTTTTATAAATAGCAATTATTGTTATCACGTAAACGAACAAAACACAGCTGCTCATGCATAAACCAAGTTAAATTAGTTTCATACTCCACAATCAACCATGTGTTGAATACAAGACATCTATATCAAATAGCAGTAAATAACATAAATCGATAATGGTAAATAATAATATATATATAGATAATCGATAAATAACAAACCTAAGAATGTAAATCGATATATTTTTCTGTTTAATATAATTTGATTCTATACATTTTGAAGAACATAAATAATCAGTACAATCTTATTAATTTCATGAAATAGTATAAAATGTTAGTATAGTAGTTTAGAAGATTCATTTTGTAAACATTTTCAGGAGATGAAAAACCGAAAAGTGCTAAATCTGAACACGGTAAGTTGATATATTCAGTGTATTGGCCTTTTATTAAAAATATTCACAAAAGTAAATGTTCCCCTTAAATATATCACAAATAAAAATCATATGCGAACTTTCCTTATTTGACTCTATTATTAACCACGACAAAAAGTTCTACATCTATAATTTATAAAGATAAACCCAAAAGTACCAAACATGAAGAAGGTATTTATGATATATGAAAAGGAATTAGTATACCTAACATTTGCACATTTTGCTTAAAAATATTCTGCTACAGTTTGCTGTGCTATTTAATTTAAATTTATTTGTGTAGTATATGTTCAATAATTATACATATTAATTTAGAAGATGACGTTATATGAAGTATTGGTGCCTTTCTTATTTTTGGACATATGTTTTTAGTACGTTCCAGTATATGCGCTTTAATTAGTAGAATACTTTCAACTACAAAAGTGTGTATCAGCTGTGTTGCAGTATATGTAGTATGTAGGGAGCATTTTCTATTAACGTATTCTAAATATGAGCGAAAAACTTATACAGTTTGCTTATTTTTCCTTACTTTACTCCAGATTGTGTCAGTACGTAATCATTAAAAATACAAAACAGTACTGTATCTTCATGAACATGTTGTAACAGCTAGTATACATTAAACATATTATATTAATATTATTTGAGTGTATTTGGAATAATCAAATAAAATATACACGATCGGCACAATTTGATAAAAAAATAACTTTCGTTTTTCCCGATTACACCAACATTTATATTCACTTTGAATGTTGATTCGGCTTGTACAGTTTCTTGTTAAACCAATCATGATAGTGTTGTACGTATATTTATCATTGTGTTTTGCCTTCTTTGGTTCTCTGGTTTATGGTGTTGGCATAGCTGTGTCTTCTAAATAGTTGTAAAGTTTTTAATACTATTTTGATTTTTAAACATATTATTACGTTCATCTAGAAATCTTTAAAAATTCAAAAGTATGTCTGTATAAAGAAAATACATATAATTCGTTTAAAAAATTGTGTAATAGATAACTAATTGTTCTGAAATGTATGTGAAATTGTAAAAAAATTAATTTATTTATTATTTAATTTTTTAATTTCGTTTGTAAATTAAATTAATTAATTTATGTTTCTAATCGTTAAGTATATGTTATTGTACCTTTACGTTTTTTTCAAATGTATCCAATATAATAATCCCATTGTATTTAAAAGTATATGTAAATAATATTATATATAAATAAATATAATATAATATAATATGTTCATATGATTACACTTTGTATGTTATTATTGTAAATAGTAATATAGTAATATATTTCTAAAACACTTCCATCGACATTTCAGAAGAAGTTAAAAGAAAAAGTCCTGAACCTGAAGCTACAGGTAATTTAATATATAACTTGTTTTTAATGTATTATAATATGAAATGATGAAGTTTTAAATGATGATTGACACCAATGTTTGGCATGTATAACACCAAAATAAGTTTACCTGTTTCAATACAACTTGGTTAATTCTGCTAGAAATAAAAATGCTTTTTCCAATGTTTAAATAGTCATAATTACAGACCTAGTATTACTAGGTTGAAGCATAGCATGCTGAAAGTTTCTTATTTTAAATATGATGTTTAGAAAACGGGAAAGATGCTGATGTTGGAAAAAAAGCCGAATACACAGACAATGATGCGGTGAATGTAGAAGAAACCGAGGTTTTAGAGGAAGAGAAAAACGGTGACTATACCTGTGCTTGTAGCATTTTTGATGTTGTCCACCAGAAAATGATATTGATTTGAGGTTTTATAAATTATGATTCTTTATGTTTCTCTCCATATTATTGCTGCTACTTAGAGACAGACGCATTGGACCCAACAGAAAATGAACAAGGTGATAAAGATAATGTTGCAGATGGCAGTGACTTAACTCAAACGATTGAAAACGGTGCAGTCGAAAATGTGGAAAATGAAGAGTATGATGGTGAAAATAACAAAAAGGAGGCCGTTGAAGATATAAACAATGTAGACGGGCAGGGATTACAAAAAAGCAGAGATGGAGAAGTAGAACCGGTTGAACAAAACGATGAACCCCAAGGAGGCGATGAGGAAGTAGAATATCTAGATATTGTCGCAAAAGAAGATGAACAGAATACAGAAGAAGAGGGAGCAGCTGACAACAATGAGGAATTAGCAGAATCACAGATCGAACAAGAACATGTCAATAAAGACGATTTACCAATCGACGATGATTTAAACAGATCGAATGACGTCGAAAATGAGAATGGTATAATTTGTGTAATCGTTAGAGTAGTTATACGTACCTGTGCCACCCTCCCGACCCTCGATATGAATAATACAACTTTTTCCTTCATAGTATGTACTTGTTACAGTCAGCTATATGGTAGAGATGTCATACCAACTAACACAACCTACAGTTACCAGAGTGTTTCTGCGTACATGCACGTGTGACTCTGATTTACAACACATTATTATTGTTGTTCTACTATAAGTATATTTAACCCCTACTAACAAATACATTATAACCCTATCCTCAAATTATCCTCAAAGTACTCTTTGTTTACAAGTGCAATTTTAAATGAAGTGGTTTTTCTCATTTCTATTTTGAATCTGTACTATAGATGTATATACTTTTTTAGCTGTATAGAGAATAAGTTAGATGATAATAAAATTCATCAAGATGATGATCATGTATCAAGCGGTGATGCCAGAGGTGATGATCATGTATCAAGCAGTGATGCCAGAGGTGATGATCATGTATCAAACAGTGATGCCAGGGATGATGATCATATATCAAGCAGTGATGCCAGAGGTGATGATCATGTATCAAACAGTGATGCCAGAGGTGGTGATCATGTATCAAACAGTGATGCCAGAGGTGGTGATCATGTATCAAGCAGTGATGCCAGAGGTGGTGATCATGTATCAAACAGTGATGCCAGAGGGGATGATGCCGATAATTTCTCACTGTTATTATACTTTGTAATGCACAAGTGTTACTTTACCGGGAAAACATCTTACCTGAGTTGTGGTTTTTCTGTTTTTCAAATGTAAAGGGAATGTAAAGGGAACACTTTATTGTCATATTACACACAAACAATAGATTATAATTTTTTAAATTGCAATTTTAGGTAGAGTGGTATTTCGCACTCGCATTTTGAATGGATATGTATATTTTAGTATGTACTTTCTTTCAGCTGTAGAGACTAAGTCAGATGATATTGAAATTCATCAAGATGATGATCATGTATCAAACAGTGATACCAGAGGTGATGATCATATATCAAACAGTGATGGCAGAGGTGATGATAAGGTATCAAACAGTGATGCCAGAGGAGATGATGCGGGTAATTGTTACCTGTTGTTCACAAACGCAGTATTTGTAGATCTGTTCAGCAATTCCTTTCTATAAAAAGATAAATTATATTTTTCCTCTGCATATGGTCACAACAGCACAATATCACCCGTTTTTTTCAGAAATCATTTGTTGTGCACTATAAATTATCGGTTGTCCACGGCATTATATTGTGCACATTGTCACTATTATGGATAACTTCTTATACATACGTTTTAATTTGTCTACTGTATTAAATATAAAGCGAGATGTAGTTTATACTTAGTTACAATATGGACTTAACTGAATTAATATATTTTTTCAAGAGAATGCGTTTTATAGGTTTAAAACAATTCATTTAGAAAATTTTTTTCGCAGTTCTGTTATTGTTTAATTATGAAAACTCAATGTCTTTGATTGTAGTTTGTTCTATCATATATGTAAATATTGTTAAAACATGTTGCTATAATATGATAATTGTAAAAATGAATCGTACATTTAAAAAGACAAGAATTTTGGATGTGACCATCACACTGAATCAATATGACTGCTTGAGAATGTGGCGGCGATTTTATAGATGTTTTATTTTGCAAGAATAAATTATTCTTTATCTTTTCCCAGTATATATTTATTATTATTTTATATAACAGTACTGTTACCTATTTGTTATTTTGTTGTATATCCTACATTGTATTAGGACGTAATTTGCAGTCCTATTAAATGTTGAAAATATTTATAATTAATTAACCAATTATAAATACAGAATTTCCCAATACAGAAGTAATATTTTATCTATGTATAATATAATATATACAATGAAATGGTTGAAGTACATTCCTATGAATTTCATAAAAAAAATTAATAAATCGAAGACACTACTGAAGCAAGTAGTGTGTTGTGATTGAATTCGTAATTAAAGCTTTATACCATTTTTATTGTAGAAGAAACTGCACCCGCTGCCGGAGAACCGGAAAACAGTAAGTTATATATTTTATGACAATTGCAACTATGTATACATTAGTAATTCATATTCTACGTATTATGTCTTTGGCTGAAGTAATGATTACCTTTTTATTACAATTTGTTTTATTATTGGTTCATCATTATATTAATATAATATGCTAGTGGATTGCTTTAAATCATACTTTTGACATCGTTGAAACGGGATAGTCTAATAATTGAATCACTTTACGCAATCTTTATTTATATTATAATGTGCTTTATTTGCACTATATATAGTGATGCCATGCCGTACTTTAATTCGTTCAATTACATTACATGATTGTGCTCAAGTAAACGCAATTAGCTTTATCTAATGTAACTATAAATACGTAGTAGATGTGTACATAACTATTCCATCATCATGTTTTGTTCAAGGAATATTATACTATTATATACATTAAGGTAAAGAAATTACTGTTGATCACAGATGTTTAATACTATGGAAAATTATGTTGTCTTATACTATAAGAGAGTCAAGTCACATATACTTGTATTATATTCGTTACATATGTGGTCCACACATTCCGCCCATTTAAATATTACAAATATAGCAAAATAAATTATGTACTGTTTTATTTATATTTTAATTCTTACTGAATTTAAATTCAACCTGGTCCATTTATAAATTATGCTCCATAATATATTGTATATAATAAATAGTGAAGTCTCGGGATGGCTGTTGACGATGTTGAACAAGGACCACTTAACCGATAACCTTGAGTCGTCTTATATGGACCACCAATATCAGCCAGGAAGTGCGCTTTTGCGTTATATTAAACTTGAACGTTTTTTAGCATATGATTAGATGTGTACGTTATGAACGGTCGACAATAGCAGTATTAAATAAATAATACTTTTGTCTGTGTACAAATACTACTTTGTAAATCCAATAAGTTCCAACGATATGCCAACGAGATCGGGTATTGCACACCTCCTATATACCTGAGGCATCGTCTATAGTGTTGACTGTCTGCTAACTCTCACCCACCTCTCTGCACCTTGTGTACTGTAACTGCAGCCGATGCAAATGAGGTGGCGACAGATCCAGCTGCCTCAGAGGACAAACCTGCTGCAGAGGCCAAAGCTAATGATGATGGTAATGTTGACTAGCTGACACTATAATCCTCACACACTCCCATAATCTTGCATTCTGCTTATTAAGTTGGAAAACATCTCTTAAATACCTTTCAGTTTCGGCTTATGTTATTTAAATATATGCTTAGTGATACGAGATTGGGATAGTTTTCGTTTCACTAATACAGAAAAATAAATATTATATTAACACACGTTATCTTAAACTAGAGTCAAGGACTTACTTTGAAATATGTCAACTGTATATAAACTCTTTCTAAACATAATTTAGGGAAACTTGTTCAAGCATTGAAACCTGATTATTAATAGTATTGTAAATTACAACAATGTTTGTGCTTTGTTATTTAATGAACAATTACATCAGTTATGTTTAAATGGCTTCTAACATCCTATATTTGAAATCGAGTTGGAATGATTTGGTGTTTTATTATAATACAGGTAATACGTGTTGTTCAACCTTATTATTGTGTAACATCACATACTATACTATGTACACTGTCTACCTTACACATCACAAACACGTATATATATATATACAAGATATACAATTGATTAACAAATTATTTATTATTTCATAAAATATTTATTATCTAATGAATTGCTTGTTTTATACATTATGGAATAACAATATAATATGTATATATACGAGACTATAACTTAAATGTTCTACATAATATCATGATTTGTTTGAAGATATAATATATATCTTTTAATTAATCTATATCTATGATAGTTTCTTTTTTTACATTTTAATCAATAGCTATAGTAGTTTCATGCATATTAATACTTTAAAATTAAATATATAGTGTTTAATACATCTGACAATATACAGTTGAAGATTCCTGATGTCGTTTTCAAGTGTCTATCTTATGTCAGGAATTAATTAATGCAAATTGTCAAATGTTCTCATTTTAATATCAATTGTCTTATTTAATTAGTATTAAACTGATATACTTAATCTGGTGTCTGTCAACACCCTTATTGTAACATATAATTTAAAAATATAGAATAAATATGTAAACAGAACTAGCACAAGAGAAACATGAATACCAGGACAATGAATTATGGATTTATTTTAAAGAAAATTCGAAATTGTGTATTTCTAGTTCTCTTGTTTACTAATTAGTGTTTTGTACATTCTATACTGATGCTTTTGTTGCAAATATTTCAAACCATTTTTTTTTATTTCAAACCATTCAAATATTTGCAAACCATTCCATGGTGGTATATAATTTTTTTTCTCCAAATCATTGAACTGTATCTAGACCATACGTTAACTTTCAAATCATTGAACTGTATCTAGACCATACTTTAACCTTAAAATCATTGAACTGTATCTAGACCATACTTTAACCTTCAAATCAATGAACTGTAACTAGATCATACGTTAACTTTCAAATCAATGAACTGTAACTAGATCATGCGTTAACTTTCAAATCAATGAACTGTAACTAGATCATGCGTTAACTTTCAAAGCATTGAACTGTAACTAAATCATACGTTAACTTTCAAATCATTAAACTGTATATAGACCATATGTTAAATTTCGAAGATTGTATTCATCTTCTACTAGATATACAAAATATGTTGATTACGTATCTATGAAAAGTAATTTTTTCTTTTTTTTTTAAATAGTATATTTAAAAGTATTTTACTTAAACTCTATAGGTTTTTGTTATGTTGAAATAAACCTCATAAGGATATTATCTTGTTTTGCAAGAATAACATATTGTAGAAATTAACTGCTATGTACTTTGATCTCAACTGGAACCTGACATTTGTTTTACTTTTCATAAACAATTTATAAATTCAGATAATATTTCGGAAATAAAGTTGCATTCAATTGCATTGCTGACCTCCGTAGAGAATTTTGAAGTATTTATTACTTATAGATATCTGTAGAACTTGTACAAAGCCTGTGAATGCTGTCTTCAAAACATTATTTTCTCAATTGTGTCAAGTTGCCGCATTCACAGTGTTTTTATTTAGTGTAAAGTGTTTTGTTTAAAGATTACAATTTCTGTCCTGATTCATATTTAACATAGTTTGGTGTTCAAACAGAGGCCAGTCGAATGTACCCATAGTGACACCATACCTTAAGTATATCGTATGTTATAAAATCATTATGTGCACACTTATGGATATGCAGAGAGAACTTGTATTGCTTATAACATTATTATTAACGTTTATTTGTAATAAATCGAATTAACTTAATTTCAGAACCAGAGACCGCTGCCGCGGAACCCGCCGCAACAGCTGCACCCGCGGAATGTAATTATGTTTAACGTATTGTAATATACATAATATTTTTAAAATATAATTAATTTCTTAATTATTTCCACTTAAATACGTCCTTTCTAAGTTTTCAACCAAATGAAGTATTTTACTATATTTTTGTAGAATTACACAGTAGATTATGATACGTATACAATATCGCTATTGATAATAGTCTTATAATGGATTTATTTTTTAGAGTGATGGTCATAAAAGGAAAAACTGTATAAAACAAATTCCTTTATTTTTAACGTAGTCCAAATAATTAATAAAATTCATTGTAAGCAGATTGTAATCAGATTTCTGTATAAAATATATAGGTTAATGATACTTCTAAATTGTTTAGTTTTTCTGCTAGTATTGTAAATCTAAAGTTTCCAAGTAAAATATTCAGTAAAGAACTATTTGAAATTAGCATATATTTGCATATTTTTAAATTATGCGCACACAAAATAATGCTGCAGTAACAAAAATGTTTGGCCAATGACAAAATACGCAGGCTTTTTATGCAAAATCTTTCAACTATCTAAACATCCTAAAAGATATCTTTCAAAGTTTTTAAAATTAGTTAAAAATATCAAGAACAATAATTTCCGACATACTTGTCTATAACTCCATTCCGAATAATATGCTTTAGTAGTATAATTGACAGATTTCATTTAAAGTGTTCCATTTTTTGTAAGAGCTGGACAAGTTTGTTCATATTCCAAATTATACTCGGAATGTTCATTTCTGCAACTCTTCCATTTCTCTTTTATATTTTATGTTTCAGAGTTCTGCTGAATTGAATCAACCGCCGCCAAATATGACCCAACGCGTCCCCTTAACACAAACAGTTGATTTCTTTAAAACAAAAAATTGTGATACGAACATATTATTATGTAAAGAAAATGCAGGAGATATTTTTTACTTTTGTATTTTCGAACTACTTGTCAATCCGTCCATTGAATTGTTATGCATTGGAATCATATATCTACTCTATGTGTGCTTTGTTGACGTAATCCTTTGTTTTAGGTGTCTGCTCATGTTAACTCGTATTGTAAAGTGTTCCGAGATGATTTCCGAATATTGAATTGTGTTTGCCTTATTAAATACACAATGCTTATTTTAGGATGTATACTTTGTTTTGTGTTTGATATAGGTAATTTAGTTTGATTTATTAAATTAACAGCAGATAATATAGTAAACAAAGTTAATTTTATATTTATCATATATATTTTATGCTTTATAATATATTATTTTTGATTTAATTATCTATGTATATAATAGTATAGCAGAACTAATATTGCGTTATCTATTGATTATGGCCGTTGATGTTTCGAAATTTATTTTATGGAAACATGATTGACTTATTTAAATTAGTCAACTTATTATAATTAATTCAATTTCAATATATCTAGGAAGATTTAACCGGTGACAATGTTGAAATAATTAATTTTCTAATGTCTTCACCTGTATATTACGATCGCATTTTTGAAACATCGGCATGATTTGTAACGCGTTTTACCTTGAAAATTTTGCTTGACAGTCAATTCAAATATTAAATCGATGTTTTAGTAATCACCAAAATTAGCCTCACCCAATGTATGGCAAAAGTCTGAAATAAATTCACAGACAGACTTTTTTGATTAAATATACAATTTTGGATGTACCAAATATGTTATTATATACTCGACTAGGTATGCATGTTAATATTTCGTCAATTTTCTATTTACCCCAGAATATTAATTTTATCATATTACGTTCCGGCATAGCTCAGAGGACACCCCTACATGTTGCTTTATAAAATGTCTCCCGTGGTATGCATATATGGATTCATTGATTGAATCAGATAGTTCTTCTGATTCCTAAGTCTGGTTTGATGTCATGCTGAAGTTTAGTATATTGTAGGTATGTAGTTTTTACATTGAAGCAATATTGTTTATATGCTGTTTTAAATTAATTAACAGTCAATATAGCTTTTATATCATAAGTGTATTCATATGTTGGTGAGCTTAATTCAATTGGATACATACATACGATTAGTATTGACATGATACAAATACGTGATATATACACCTAATTTGCTATCGGCATAAATATGAAATAAGTTTTTTATGATTTGGTTAAATGATAATTATAATGATAGTTAAATCTAACTAACCAGCTTAGTTTGCCTGGTTAAAATGTTTGAAACAATGCACAGTGAATGTTGCCCAGTGCATGACTTGCAAAAATAATAGCAATCCTTTCGAATATCTTTCCTGGCACAGTGAATACATTGTCTACGTCTTCGAGGTCCACACTGTTACTGGAAAACCAAGTTCAGTAGGCAAATAGTCATGTCCAGCTTATGACATCCTCTGTTTTCTTAGTAAATTACACAAAGCGAACAGTTCAATTGATCTATTCATGGTGTTATCTAAAAACGCATACAGATCATGACAATAAAGATAATTAATTCCAATTGTTGTAACCAAACTTGATTTTTTGTTATAGTATAAATTGCAGAAATATACTAAGCTGTCAGCTTAACCCCCTCCATTTCCAAATTAAAGATCGAATTGCAAAAGGCTTTAAAAGCCTTTTATTTCGTCACAACATTTTTGTGGTTGACTCTACCATTTCCTGATATAATTTTTTCACAATCTGCCGTTGTGACGAAATAAAAATCCATTTAATGTGAGCTTTTTTATTTTTAGTTTAAATGAATTCGTGTTATATAATTTAATTCACATATCTGTATATAATGGTAAAGGTGACTATAGTGTGATTGTGCGACAAACATAATGTCAATTTACTGTATGTAGTGTCACACAATTATACGCGTAGCTAAAGCTATAATATATGTGAGTTAAAAGTATAATCATTATACTTTTAACTTAGCGTCATAGCTAGCTGTAAAGAAGTTAACAATACGCATTACAATAATTCTATAAAAATATAAGTTACTAATGATATTACCAAAAATAGGGAAACTCAGTAGTTAAAGGTAAAATAGAAAGTAAAGTAAAATATGACAATTGCATTTATGAAAGCATAATAATTTTTCGGTAATTAAGTCCACTTAGCTGAGTTTTTTCAATCGAGATCAAAAGAATCTTTCATCAGAAACTATTCGATGGTTGTCTGCTAATGCACCCGCTAATATATTACTATTAAAATTGATAAATTTACTAAAATTGATAAAATTACTATTATATTACTAATTAAATTAATTACTTATTATATTACTAATATATTACTATTAATATTTATTAATTAATTATTTAATGTTTTTTAAATATTTAATAATATAAATATATGTTTTAATATTTATATGATATTTATGTTTTGTTACAATTTTTTGTTTTGCTAGAATTTAACACTAAACATTTATTTTTGTTAACAATTATGAAATCTATTAAAACCTTTTCTTTGGTCGCTTTATTATAACAGCGTCACTAAATAAAAGCGATATATTATTTATATATATATAATAATTGCTCATTCAACTTTTTCAAAAAGTCAGTTGTTTTTTCATGTTTAGAATAAAAGAATATTCATAAGAAACTAAGGGAGATATAAACCAGTCATTTTGAATGATTATTTTTAGAATAACGGAATTAAGTGTTTTTAATTATTTTAGTATGTTCTGTAGCCATTGTATAGCTTAACAATGACATACATTATTAAACTTAGGTGGTGAGTGCATGACTATGTGTATAGCCTACGTTTTGTGGGTTAATTCTACATTTCGAAGGGCCTGTTGCATTGTAGACCGTTTAGTTTAGAATTCGCTCGCTAAATTATATGAATAATTTGAAGATTAGAATAGCGTATCTTAAATAGCCATGAGACTTTAGAGTTTCTTCAAAACCATTTTGAGCGTTATTCATATCTAGCATTTGTCTCAGACAATGTCGATACTTTGTTAATTAATATTTGTTTTACATTTATTACAAAATAACACACAATAATCTAATATCAATTCTTGGTACATAATAAATAATAATACACCCAGAAACGTTATTAATTTAAATTGATCAATTTATAACATTTTTAATACATTTATTTCAACAATTATTAATTAACACAATGCGTGTTTTTTGTGTCGAACAACCTTTTTAACAAAATCAAATATCAAAATTATGTCAACAATATTTAGGAATTAGTCCAATTTAGAAGATTAAAAATTAATTGACAAGTTTAAACAATAATCTTGTCAAAATATTGCATACGTTATAATTTGGCGTTATATATAACTTAATTGTTTCAAATACAATCTAGGTCATATTAAATAATAGATTGTTCATATAAATATATTTAGTAAATACGCTTTAATAAGAATCTGTTCAATTATTATAATCTATATAAAAATAAAGATTTTTACAATTAGCATATAGTTTTTTGTGAAATACATCTTGGACGTGTTTTTTTTTAATGTATTTATTTAAAAAATTGTTAAAATATTTTAATATTAATCAATTATAAACTCTTTTTTATAACGAGTGCTTCATAAATTTAATTTGGAACAATATATTTATTCATGAAATTATAAAGTATTATGCTTAAAAATAATTATTATTATAATGTATTAAGCAATTAAATGTAAATATTACATATTGCAGTAGGCTATAGGCCTATTATTTTATTTACCACTTTATATGTAACGTAATATATATATCACATAATTAAAGAGTATTTATTGTTATTTAAAAAAACATACAATCATTGAAATTAATTTCAATCTTTTAACGTTGTTTTTTAAAGTTGTGTTCGTTATTTTGTCAACAAGAGTTGTTCCTTATTAAAAGCGCGCATTTAAAAAAATGCACAATAAATACATTGGCAAAGCATTCAATTATATCATTAATTTTAAAAAATATTGAAGAACCACTCAATAATGCAATTAAATGAAAGAAAAAACACGTTTTGATTCGACATAAATAATCCAATTGAATTTATAGCCGATAATTATAGAAGACTATAATTTGTGCTTATGACAACATAATATCTAACCAATAATATTACCCTTCAATATTTTGTAAACGGTAATTCATAACTGTTTCTCAGATATATAATGTAAAACTAGATTGTTTTTTCTCATAACTATAACGAAGTAACATAACAGTAAGCAATTTTGTAAGACGTTCCTTACTTTAAAATGGAGGGAAAGGGACTGGTTATTGGCTTTCTTCTTTATATTTCGTTTATTGCCAGTTTGTGTGGTATAGCCACTGCTCAGGCGACAGGTACCAAAAATCTGATTGTTTTCAACGAGCTCCCAGGTTTTCACCCGATTTTTTCACTCCATTTCCTGGTAGTCGATGATATGCTGTATTGCCAGGCCCACGCTCTAGTGCCAGTAGAATACAAGCTTAAAATATTTCACCAAAATGGAAGCATCAATCTTGTACATGACAATGCGTTTGTACTGCCGCGTCCCTCGGTCGCCATTTGCGAGGCATCAACAATTAATAAAATTAATGGCCACAAGTACACACGGCGAACGATCAAACTGAATGACGTACCAATGAGAGTGCCAAATAACTATACCACACCAAGGAACACGAATGTACGGCTAATTAATGGAACAAATAAAAATCAGGGAATTATACAATTTCATCATAACGGAAAATGGCGATACATCTGCGATGATGATTTTGAACAACACACACAAGGTTTGAAAAATGGGAGAGTTGTGTGCAAGCAATTAGGATACCCTGACGTGCTACAAATGATGAGTAATGGAGAGTTTGGTGAGGAGACAGAAGATTTTTACATGGACGCTGTTTATTGTAACGGAAATGAAAGCACCTTATTTAATTGTCCACACAGAAGGGGCCCAAACTCCCACAATTGTGCTAGAAGTGAACATCCCGCTGGGGTTATTTGCAGAAAAAGTAGTTTAATCGTTTCTCCAAGTATTACCATGACCCCCAACCGTCAGCTTGTAGAAGGCGAAAGAGCAAACATCCGATGCTCTAATTCTTTTTATGCAAATCAACCTCAACAATTGCACTTTAATCTTCTCTTTCGAAATGGGACAAAAGTTGACCTCTTAGACCCTATTCAATTAATTAATGCCTCGTTTGGACGATCTGATGGTCTGATCACTTTGTCAGGTAATTATGAAATGATCGTAACAAAAGATGATAACTGGAATAACTTTATTTGCTCTTCTGAAAACGTATATTCACAGAGATTTGAACAGGTAGAAAAGACAATCACCTTTGCAAAAATTAATGTAACTATATTTGATAATACTGGAGCTGATATAACTAAACAACCTGCACTCTATCCAAACGCGGTCTATTTGAAATGCAACGATAACGTGGACAACTACAGGACATCGTATTTATGGAGCTCTATCACAGCTACCGGTAGTAAAGAATCAAGTACATCCCAAACACTGTTCTTGACAAATGTCGAAAAAAGACTGCCCATATGCTGTCGAGCAACTCACCATTTTAATGGAAATGATATCAAGGAAACAGTTTGTACTACTCTCATTGGTAAGAAAATAAGTGTTCTCTTTTAAAGTATATTAATATATGTTATATACTGTGCCGCGCAATTAATATCTACATTTTTGTTAATTTCGAATATTTTTATTTTCAGAAAATAAGGCTTCAGAGTTAAAGCAACACAAGCTCTGCAATACTTTCGGAGAGTCCACAATCACATGCCTCAATAACGAAAAAATCTTTTTACGAGATCTGTTTGTTGAAAGAGTGTCTTCTTGTAATGCTACAGCGACAGCTTCTTGTATGTCAGAATTGGCAAAACTCTTTATTGTATCTCAAAAGTGAGTTAATTTATACATAACTTTTAACAATAAAGTTTTAATTTTTTTTTAAATTGACAATATAAGCCTTGACATAATATAAATATTATGTCAATTAACTTGAAACTGATACTATATATGAATTCAGTTTAGAATGATGTAATAAAAATCACAATATTCCTATTGTTAAGAAGGAAAACAAAGTATGCAACTGATTAATTATTTTACCTAATAACTGCATCAGACATTTGTGTAAAGTTATTTTAAACAAGTTTTATAGAGAAATCAATGTATAGTTCTGAATAAACGCTGTAATTCAACTTAAACTCACTGTGTAAGAGAATCATTTCAAGTTAAGGAAATGTCCAGTTTTTCGAAACTTATTTTTAAAAAAATTGACGGGATATTATGCTCTGCATTTGTTGACATAAAAATAATAGCAAAATGTTAAATGTGTGGGAAACAATGTATCCCTCTCCAAAATGCAAATTCAAATGGATTAATTGTTTATTTAAGTTTATTTTTATACATGTTTACATAATGCATTTAATATAATAAATTTAAACTTTTTGTAAGTGTAAATGAACATGTACATTAAATAGTAACAAATTCCATTATACTTATTATGCGAAAATATTACCGCATATTACTGCGTAATAATAATAATAATATAGGGCATATAGGCTATATAGTAAATCTAAATAAATCAAATTTGTACTAATTTTCCCGAACATTATGTAGATTTCACAAAACAACTACAATAGTTTTATATTTGTTTCTCAATAAAAATATGTAATACTAGTTATTAAGTATTGCGGAATAAATTGCGAAACAAAATAATAAATAAGACTGTTAAAATACAATTTTACTTAATACAAAAGAACAAATGATTAATTATTTATATTTAAATTCATATAATTGCATGATGATTAAATACAATAGAATTAATGGTATTACTATCAAACATAACTTATATTATAAACGAATACAAGTTTCCCTAAAATATACATTTAAATTATTCCGGCCCAAGTTCAATATACTTATCAAGAGTTATAGTCTCAATATCTATAAACTATTTAAATGTACGTACTTACACGTATATCTTACTTGCTAATTTGGCAGACTCGGTTACTTAAAATGTTTTATTAAATGTTGTAAAATAAATATTTATAATTGAAAACATGAATCTCAAAAAATTGATAAAGTAAACAAATTTTCTCGTCAGTCAAATTGTTATTTATTTTTACATTTATATTTATATTTACAAATTTGTTACTTGTCACATTTTAATTAAAACTCGTAGTGTAAACAGACTAACGTGAGGTATATAATCATATATGTTTTACAGTAGAAAGCCAATTAACGGTGTAAACCATAATGCTCTATATTGCAACTCATAAACAAAGTACACAAAATAGTATAAATAGTCTTTACTACAAGTGATTAATATATCTTTTGGATTTACCACCTGATAAAGTATCGTTTAGTTTCTCAAAGCAGTTAGATATCGTCCAACCAAACAATTCGCTGCTGCGGTAAAATGACTGAATGACAGTTGCCCCGCAGTTTCGCCTATATGATAATTCGCCCTGGCGTAGCTGGATGATTAAAACAATATATTATTTCTATATATTTCGCTAATTAACACATTTTATTAAAATTTGCAGTTTATGTTCTGAACTTGGTTTTTATGAAAATTACAAAAATTAATAATAAGTAGTATATGTAATTAGAACCAATTGTATCCTTAGAATAGCGAATAATTATGTTCAGTATCTTATCAATGTATAATAAATTATTGTTGCAGAGCTTGATTTGAAGCGATGTAAATGGTTTAATGCAGAGTCAATACTGAAATATTTTATTTCGCATCTAAAAGTTTGAAAAATGTGATCTATAATGTTTGTATTATTAAGTCACTAGAATTATTATTTGTTTTATGCATAACGATATATAGACACATTAAGTACATTATATATATAAATGTATGTTTGTAATATTACATAAAAAAATTTTTTTACCCGATAGATGTAGGCAGAAGTATTGCACGTTTAATCTGGCCCTATTTCAACATCAGTGGTTTATGTCTTTGGTAAGAGCTAATGTTGCTCCACAATGTTTAACCGGAGGAACATATCCTACTATTACTGCCGGTTACTACTGCTTGAAAAATTGAAAGAAGCCTTTCTGAAAGTTATTCCTCTGTGTTCATCCTTTACTTCTTATAGTATAACAATGTATTCCTGAATTAAATGATTATACTGATGTTGTTTTGATACACAACGCGCTGTTTCATGTTCAAATAGACTTAGTAAAGTTTAATAGTGTTTTCATTTTGTTCAATTATTGCTTTTTATTATAATCATTATATATTTAATAATTAGCTTAATAAGATAATAATAGTGTGTATTAATACATTAATTTATATACAACACAAACTTTCACAATATAACTCATTTATCAAAAACAGTCTGAATTACACTCATTTAAGTTGTGTCATTGAGCCTTCATTTGCTTGATATACTAACATTTTATGATATATTTACATGTATAAGAAGATCATTATGGTTTTTTTGATTAAGCTGGACTTAACTCTATTACTTAATAATATGTATGTTTTAATTATATTTTATAATTATATATTTACATATCAATATATATAATATAGCACATGATATACAATATATTAATGAAAAGTTTTCGACTTTGTAACTGAATGATAATATGCAACATATCTGCGCATATTGATGAAGAGATAATCAAATCTTTAAATTCCTTTGATATCTATACAGAATAATTTATTATTATTACGCTAATGATAACGCTAATAAACTACAAATGGTTAATAATGATTTCTATTGTTTGTATAGCCACATAGCCTTCGTTATGGAAAACAGTGATCATTAGTCTGTAATATTAAGTTTAGTTTTCATATATACATAAATCGCCTTTTCTATAGAAACTTGCATTCAACATTACACAAAAATAATATCAATTGACAGTTATTAATAAGACAAAAATAATTATTAATCTTTAAAGGGAAGCAAAAGCAAAAATAATAAGAACGTATTATTAGGATTAAACATGTATTAATATTGAGTTTCGGTCTTCTTATACCACCGTCATGAAGGAGAAGAAGGGGACCTTTTGAATGTTCCGAACAATTGAGAGAAAAAACACAAAAGTTTCATAATAAAAATCATATAAATATATTACACGAACGTTTTTATAAAAAACGTAACTGAAAAGATGAATACATTTATCGATGTTGCTATTATTAATGGGAAAGTATCTAAATTTTTATTAAGATCTCGAAAAAACGTTAAAAAATACGCCTTGATAATACAGTGAATGTTTTAAATTACATTTATGAATTATGAATTTCGTAAAATGGAAATCAATACAATTTTTAAAGTTTAAAACATGATTAAATAACGCGTTATTTTTGTAACAATTCACATATCAAAATTGGTGAAGGGGAATCAAAGGATCAGGACGAGTGTAAAATGTTTTTAATTTTGTTTTAACTGAGAGTTAAGCTTTGTTCAGTCTATACAGTCGGGGTAAGCTAAATATCTAAGAGAGGATTTAATTTTTAGAAATTTAACTATCAAGATATTCAGAGGTCCAAACATTTAGAGAGCACGCGGAAATGACAGTGCTCTATACTAATTTTTATCCTAAAAGAATGGAAGTATACAAAATAAAAATTATACGATATATACTTCAAATTTAAGAACCGAATCAAAATGATGAATCAGGATATCTAGAAAAGGGATTGGAGAATTTTCTTAAATTTTAAGGATGATTGATGAAGATCAAGAAAACCTACTGAAAAAGCTAAATCAAAGGAAGGATCTGCAGCCGTAATCTATTACGTAATCAACAAACACAGCCCAGAATAGAGTCTACATTCTGTGTAATCTTGTATCACGTATATATGTTATGAATATTGTAATATTCGAATATGTTTTAATCTGAAACAATTGTAGCTATCCCTTACGGCTCCGCACACGATATATTATAGTATTATATAAGTATACTATAGTTAGGTATGTTATATCGACATAGATTAAGTTAATTGTGTTCTGAAGATCACTGCAAAAATATGTTTTTCAATTTAAGTGAACTTGTTAAATGTTATGAAGCAGGATGAAGCTCGAAAATACACATTAAAAGGTTTTACCGTTGATATTAACAATGACAATCAACACTATTGCCAGTGACATTTTCCATGGCATTTTCGGCTGTTTTATTGTTGGTTTAAAATATTGACAAATGTCATTTTTAATATGTCTGAGTTCTGTTTTCGGTATGAAGCTTTATTAAGACACTTTTCATTTGGTAAGATGAGAACAGTGAGATTTATGTTGTGTATCTGTCCAGGGATTCCTATCAATGTTCTGCCAATGTTATTAAATATACCCTAATGATTAAATAAACAGTCCTCAGAAGGGGACCTTTATTTTGACATTTTAATTTAAGTCGGTTCATAAAAATTGGTTTGACAATAATAATCGTTTTATACTTTAACATTTATTTAACTGTAGTTTGCATTTCTAAGTTTATTCTCGTTCAATCAAAAAAGATGTTTCGCCCATATCAAAACATTGCTGGACACATTTAATAAAAATAGAACATGAGAATCTTATACAGAAAACAAGAATATGAAGTATTTAATTGAAATCTACATATACTACATAACTGTACATGTAGATTAAACAAGAGATTACGTAATGGATAAAAGATAGTTGATGATATATTCCAAAACATAATGTGGGCATTGTTTAGTAAACTGTTTCGAAGGAAACATTGTGTTACTTACTATCAATTATATTAACATATATTAACATAAATTATATTAACGTAACTAATTGTGTACACTTAGTTAATATCGCTTTTGCAAATAGTATCAATCCCATTAATTAATTAATTAATTAAATTAATTATTTTTATTGTTCATAGATAAAATTCTTTTTTAAATTGTTCATCCTATAATACCATATCTTTATTTAAGGCTTATTGTGTAGTCAAAATGTTAAGAGATACAAAAAAAAACCTGAAAAATGGATGTTTGATACTTTTTTTATTCAAAGTTTTATTTTTTAATTCATAATGGGCTTTTTGTTTGAATATTAAAGAAAGGAGGTTAACATATGTAATATAAGGCGCTATATAGCAACATATGCAATTACGTTGACAATGCTACTACGGTGCTATAGCAACATTTTATGCACTTACGTGGACAATGCTACTAAGGTGCTATAGCAACATATGCACTTATGTGGACAGTGCTACAACGGTGCTATATAGTAACGTATGGAATTACGTGGACAGTGTTTCTACTGTGCTATAGCAACATTTTATGCACTTACGTGGACAGTGCTACTACGGTACTATATAGTAACGTATGGAATTACGTGGACAGTGTTTCTACTGTGCTATAGCAACATTTTATGCACTTACGTGGACA